>MU226051.1:6847229-6873023 GCA_018584345.1 Thuja plicata | reverse complement strand
TTAAATAATTCATGATTTTTTGTCTCAATCTCAATTCTTGGAAATGAAGAGGCAACCGTTTCTTTTCAAGAAACTCTTCACCCTCTTTCCATGGCTTTTCTATAAATTGGACCCCTTTTTCTTCATTGAGGAGGATGATTTTTGAGAGCATCAAACTTATAGTGAAATTTACATTGATATGCTTTTGAGTTTAAATTGTATAATTAGATTAATTTCAATTTGTATTAGTAATGATATGTTGATTTTATTTGCAATTCATTTACATATCTAACATATCAATGTTTTCTTTCAATCTCTCTATTTTAAATGCAATTTCATTTCTAGATTAAGATCATTTCAAGCTTTCTAGATTAAGAGCACTTGATTTCATAGATTAATTGCAATTTCAATTCTAGACTAGTTACAATTCATTTCATAAATTAATTGTAGTGCATTCATGGATTAATGGCAATTTCATCTTCTCTCATGCTTTAGATATCCTCCATGTTAGCAATGGTCAGGTTGTTGGCTCTCGTTCTGAGAGTAAATTTGACATCCACAACTAATTAGGAGGCAGCAAGTCACTTCAATTGAATTTGCAGGATAAATAATTAATGTTTGTCTTTGTGAATTGAACAATTGAGTAAAGACTATGCTAAGTTTGTGCCTGAATTAGAGGCCACAATTCAAGCACACACATCTAGGTGCTTGGGTGTATTGAAATAGAACATCCAAGAAGAGATCAATTTGTGGACACCAACAAAAGTTGAGAGGTTTCATGAATTATCCCTAAGCGTGGAGGAAAAGAATAGGAAGAAAGGTGACTCTAACTTCAAGAATAGAGGTAGAGGAAGAGACCAACATGGTCAAAGAGGAGGATATCAAGGTAGAGTAAATAAGAAAAGGATACAAGGTGAGACCAAATTGGTAGAGCATAATACTAAAATCACTCTAGGAGGAGGCTATAAAAGAGGTAGGGGTAATCAAGGAGGTCCTATAAGAGAAAGAGGAGGTAGAAGTAACACAAACTTTACAATTATGAAGTGTTAAAACTATGGTCAATTAGGCCATCCAACATATAGATTCTTTGAGAAGCCTACTACTTCAAATCATGATAAGAGAGTGGCCTATGCTCACGAGGACACTTCAAGTGTCAAAGAACTTGAGATTGACCATCTAGATTCAGAGATGGGTGAAAACCTAATTTTTATGATGGTGTTGATAAGACAATTAGTTAAGGATGATCCCAAGCATAAGAGGGCTTTGTTTAGGATAAGATGAAAGATCCTTGACAAATTTTGTAAGGTGATAGTGGACTCTGGTTCCACAGATAATATCATTTTAGAGGAAGCAGTCAACAAACTCAAGTTGACCAAAGTACCCCATGTAAATCCCTATAAGGCGACTTGGTTAAAAAAATGAAAAAGTGTATTGGTGAATGAGAAGACATGGGTTGAATTCTATATAGCAGGGTATAAGGACAAAGTATTGTGTGACATCCTACCAATGGATGCTTGCCATTTTCTGTTAGTAAGACCTTGGAAATTTGACAATGGGGAAGTGTATGATGGGAAGGAGAATTCCATCACATTCAAGAAGGGAGGCATAACTTTCAAGATTTAGTCTTTGTTCGAGGAGGAGGAGCCATAGTCCAAGACTCCTAACATAATGTTGTGTAGTGGAAAGGAGTTTGTGAAAGATCTTAAGGATGAAGATAATGAAGGATATGCTATTTTTCTTAAGCCTAAGGAAGAAGAGAAGTTTTTCAAGGAGCCCTAGTTATTAGCAGAGATATGAGAATTGCTTGAGAAGTATAAGGATTTAGTGAGTGATGGAACTCTTGCAACATTACCTCCTAGAAGAATGATAAGCCATCAGATAGACTTTGTCCCTGGTGCATCTTTGCCTAATAAGGAATCTTATAAGCTTACCCCTGATTAGAATTCGGAAGTGGCAAGGAAAGTACAAGAACTCTTGGATCAAGGCTTGATGAAAAAGAGTATAAGCCGACGTGTAGTCCCAGTTGTGTTGGCATCCAAGAAGGGAGGAAAATGGAGATGTTGCACAGATTCAAGGGCCATAAACAAAATTACAATATGGTATAGGTTCCCCATACCTAGGATTGAGGATCTCATGGATTTCCTTGGAGGGGAAATGTACTTTACCAAGTTGGATTTGAAAAGTGGTTATCACCAAATCAGGGTGAAAGAAGGGGATGAATGGAAAATGGAATTCAAGACCATAGATGGATTATATGAATGGCTTTTGATTCCATTTGGCCTCACAAATGCTCTGAGCACATTCATGAAGCTCATGAATGAAGTGCTCAAGGAATTCACAGGGAAGTTTGTTGTTGTATATCTTGATGATATAGTAATATTTAGTAAGACAAAAGAGGAGCATATCAAGCATGTAGAGGCTGTGTTGCAGAGGTTACATGAAGAGAAGCTGGCTATCAATCTTGAGAAATGTGAGTTCTTTAAGATTTAACTTGTATACTTGGGATTTTTAGTGTCCAAGGGGTCCTTGAAGATGGATCAAGACAAAGTTGCAGCTATCCTAAACTAGACACCACCTACCACAGCCACTAAGGTAAGAATTTTCCATGGATTAGCCCAATTTTATAAGAAATTTATTAGAAATTTCAGTGGTATTTGTGCACCTTTGTTAGATACTATCAAGGGTGGGGTAAAAACTAATTTTAGTTGGAACTTAGAAGCATAGAAAACATTTGAGATGTTGAAGAAACAAGTAACCACACAAACCATCTTAAAGTTGCCTAGTTTTAAGAATTTGTTTACTATTGAATGTGATGCAAGTTGGATGGAAGTAGTGCATGTGTTAAACTAAGAAGTTAGGCCAGTAGCCTTCTTTAGTGAGAAATTAATTGAAGCTAAGAATAAATACTCTTCTTATGACTTGGAACTATATGCCTTAGTTCAGTCACTTAGGAGGTGGAGGCATTATCTATTACCCAAGGAATTTTTTGTGTTTACTGGAAACCAAGCCCTTATTTATATAAATACTCAAGACAAACTAAGTAGTCGACATCTGAAATGGATGGAATACTTGCAAGAATTCACATTTATAATTAAGCATAAGAAAGGGAAATTAAATAGGGTTACAGATGTACTAAGTAGAAGATTGTTGACAGTCCAAGAGGTTTAGTTGAATAGCATTGGAATTGATAATTTCAGAGATCTCTACAAGGTAGATGAATACTTTGGTGAAGCCTACAAGGTGTGTACTGAATTTCAGAATCATTTCCATAGCAAGTTTTCTAATTTTACTTTACAAAATGGACTGTTACTTAAGGGTAATTAGTTGTGTGTTCCAAGAGGTTCCATGAGAGAGAATCTCATATAGGAGAAACATAATGGGTGTTTGAGTTGTCACTTTGGTATCAAAAAAACCTTGGAGCTTGTGCAGAGGTTCTACCATTGGCCAAAGTTGATAAGAGATGTTACTAGGTATGTTGAGTAGGTGTAATATACATGAAAGACAAAGGAGGCATAAGAAATGCAGGTTTGTACCAACCTTTACTAGTCCCTAATAGGCCATGGGAGTGTGTGAGCATGAACTCCATGGTAGGTCTACCTAAAATAAAGTAAGGATATGCAAACATTTATGTAGTGGTTAATAGATTTAGAAAAATGGAAAATTTCTTTCCCTGCAAGACTACTCATGATTCTAGCCACATACCATATTTTTTCTTTAAGGAGATTGTGAGAATCCATGGTTTTCCCCAGAGTATTGTATCATATAGGGATGTGAAATTTGTGAACCATTTTTGGAGAACATTGTAGAATAGATTGGGTACTACTCTTTCTTTTGGTTCATCCTACCATCCTCAGACAGATGGCCAAACTGAGGTGGTAAAAAGAGAGCCAGGTAACCTATTGATGTTCCTAACTAAAGAGTATGGTCAAACATGGGATGTGTTCATTCCCCATGCAGAGTATTCTTATAATGATAGAAAGAAAAGAACCACAGAGAGAAGCCCATTTGAAATAGTTTATGAGATGCACCCTAGATGTGTGTGTGAACTTAGGGATCTTGGAGGCATGGATTACATGAGTGGTCATGCTGAGTACTTCACTCAGACCATGAAGGAGATCCAAGAACATGTCAAGAAGACCATACAAGACAGTACACAAAAGTTAAAGGCCAAAGTTGATGAAAAGAGGAGAGACATTCAATTTGAGGTAGGTGATTATGTGATGGTTCATTTGAAAAAATATAGGTTACAGAAGGGTGTCCATACTAAAATTAATATGAAGATGGTGGGACCTTGAAAGATCATAGCCAAATATGGGACTAATGCATACAAAATAGACTTACCTTCATATTTGTGCATATCTCATGTGTTTAATGTACAAAACTTGATCTATTTCAAAGGGAAGATAGGTGAGATGGATCAAAGTATTCAAGATGTCACTAATGTTGTTGAGGCTACTGTATTACCTCCCAAGCCATAGTTAGAAGCTGACAGAGTTCTGGATTCAAGAGTTACAAAGTCTACCAAGGAAAAGGTGTACTTGTCCAACACTTCATCAAATGGAAGAATAGGCCTAAATCAGAGGCCTCATGTATTTCATAAATATACTTCAAGAAGGTGGGCATCTTCGAAGACATGTTTTCCATAGGAGTGACATGACTTTCCTTTGTGGGGGAGTATGGTGAAATAGCACCTAGGTAGGGCTAACATGTAACCTAGGGCTTCTAAGTTGTTTTTGGATTGTAGTGGTCCTAGCCACACCACTAGTGGAATAATAGGACCAGGTGAGTCTTAGGATGTTTTGAGTTAGATAAGGAGGTCTTATTAGGTCATTAGTATCTTTCTTTTCAAGCAATGTCCAAAGTTGCTCATGTATGTTCATATTGCCAATGTTGGGGAAATACTGGAAATGATCCATTTAGGGGTCAAATTGGAAAAGGAAGGGTTTAGGAGACCTATTTTATATCTACTTAGTCTGATTATGCATTTGGTTAAGTTCTTGAGGTGTTGTACCATGTTTTATTAAAGAATGACAAAAGCTGTAAAAGTTGTCAATGTTGTCATTGACAACATTGACAACATTTCTTGCAATAATGTCTTTTTGGGAATTTGAGGTTTCTAACTATCTGAAACTATCGAGATAGGGTCATGGTAAAATATATAAGACCTCCCTCTCCCTTTTCAAGAGGTTTTTTGATTTTGCAAATTTTGTGTACGAATTGTATAATTGAAGAAACAATTGTAGTTTTACAATTTTTGAGCATTTTGTGTTGCTATGGATTAGATTGCTTACTATAATGGATGAATATGTTAGAGTAGTTACTTTTGATATTCTGTGTGGTGGTAGATTAGCATTTTGTGTGATTTTAGTTGGATTTGTATTTTTTTTTTTTTAAGACAGTCGCTGGTTTGAACCAAGCAACTTCTGGAAATGGAGTCATAGATCCTCTTCCCACCATGGAGTTTGCACGAGCCTTTGGGATTAGGGAGATGACTCCCTGTAAATATTTTACAGTGAAGCAAGGGCCCTTGAAGTCAAGAAAGCTAATTTTAAAGTGATGCCATAGGCGAGCTAGAGTTGCATGGCTAGGGATCACAGTGAAGTGCAAAGGTGCTAAGGAGGATTGAAGGCATAGATAGCTTCAATCAGAGGTTGTGGAGAAGTAGATACATGTGTGGGTGAGTCCCAAATTCAAAGGGAAGGTTTGGTGAAGGATCCTTAATTTAGGAAACAAATATTCTGATGGATATTCTCTGTGTGTTTTGAAACCCCTAATTTGATCCTTGTTTCTAAGTAGTCACTGTACGGACAGTTTGGGGGGACAAGACCGAGAAAATATTTTAGGTATTTGTAAAGGGTGTCACAATCAAAGGTTAGTTTTCCATGTTTTTAAGGATTATTTCAATTTATTTGATAAAAAGATCCTAATTAGGCCTAATTTCTTGTAGCCCTATTTTGGGTGAATTTGGTGTGTTTCTTGGAACTTGTTTAGGGTTCTAATGCATAGTGTGTTTGAGGGTGTTGGAATAGATCACATTTAGATCCTAAAAGCCTACCCTTTCCATATAGAAGTGTTATTGATCATTTTGGATCAAATTACTGAAGATGGGGCAAGAAGAGCTCCAATGTGCTAGGTGATGTATGTTTCGATTTCTTTGTTGATGTGTGCAAGTTGAAAGGAGAAGGATCTTGTAGAAAGAATCCTTGGAAGGTTAGGGCCAGTAAAGAACCCTAATATGTCAAGAAGTGACTAATAGGATGCCCTAGAGGAAGCTATGGTATAGAGAAATACTTGTAGTTACATCAAGTATAGTGCCTAAAATGGTTCATAGATTCTTTGTACACCATTCTAGTTTGAATAGAGACCCTTAGCAATAACTCTGCAAAAAGTTGTCATAAAGTTGCTTGACAACATTTTAACAACTTTTAATGTTGCATGACAAAAAATGGATAAATTGGATTCCTTTTGAGGAAAAATGTTGGGTAGTTTCCATAATGGCCTAGAATCATGGGCATGACATGTTAAGGAAAAATTGAGCCCATTTCCCGAGGCATTGAGGGGAGCAGTGTAGTTTTTGAAAGTGAATGAAAGCTCTATGCTCTAGTTTTCAGTAACGGTCGAGTTGCATTGTTTTAAAAAGTTAGTGTATGGATTGAATTGTTTCAGTTAGCATTGGTTCTATGTAGTAGTGAAAATCCTAAGTACTTTTTGTTCAATAGCATAGTGGTTTTGAGTTCATTGGTTTAGCTTTTGTAAATTGTTTTGTGAACTATGTAGTTGTGTGAGTAGACAGTGTGATTTTTAGTTTTATGGCTCCCCCAAAGAATAAAACCATGAAAATCATCATGGCCTAGATAAATCTTGTAGGGGAGCCTCTTTATAGTGTATGTATGCAAGTAGGAGTCCAGAGGAGCAAGTTTTTTATTTTTAAGGTCATACCCTAGGCGAACACTGTGTGTCCTGTTAGAGTTTTGGAATCAACAAATAGAGCATGATTGAAAGGTAATTATTGAGGGAGTGAAACCAAGGGTGGTTTCATATGCACAAATTTCATAAAGACACCTCTTAATAATATTTAGCATTGAACAATCCATCTTGCTACATTTTTTAGGATAAATCAGAGGACTATACAAATATAGGCCAATTAGCTCTATTAAGCCTACATTTTAGGAAGCCCTGTACAAATGATCTAGGATCCTATGACCAAAAAAATATTCAAGGTCTTGGAAAAGGTTATTTGGATCTTAATTTATTTTTTGGGGTTATTTGGAAGTTTGGAGAAAGAATTGAGAAAACCCCTCTATATAGGGCTAATTGAGCAATTAGGCCTATTAGGACAAAAAAGCATAGTCAGTCTTGAACTCGGTTGATTAAGTGTTGATGTCCCATTCCAATGGATTCATATGGATGTAAAATTATTCTTTCAATGATGGATACACCCCCTTCAACACTGGTGAAGATGTTATGAAGATTTTGCACTTGGAGTCATCCAAGAAAGAATGAAGATTTGAAGTAACCTTAATGTTAGTGATCCCTCAAGGTGAAGGAAAAAGAGACTAAATCCTTGAGTTGAGTTAGGATAGTCTTAGGAAAAAAGAGAAAATACTATTAAGGTCCTAGAAGTGAGCTTAGAATCTAGGGAAAGGCTAGGATAAGTAAATTCCTAGATAAGTGATTGTGCAATCACACCTTGGAGCATCTCTATCAGATTGGTATTAGAGATTGATTGATTAGGCTTGTTGTGAATATTACAACTAGAAAAGTCAGTAGGAGAGTCTACAATGGTGAAAAATACATAATTTTCAAAGAAGGTAGATGTGAAAGAGGAAGAGAATATATTTCTCAGAAAAATATTGGCATAATTGGAACACAAAGTGGACAAAGTGGAAGTAAAGATTGAAGAAGTGAAGGATAAGGTTGAAGGGAAAGGTAAGGAGATTTCCATAGATGATGAAGTACCTAAAGCTGACCCTGTCCTCATTGAGGAACCATTCTTAAATGCACTATAGGCTTTGAGTGGTAAATCATTAGAAGGAGTTTGAATCTTTATTGGAAAGATGGAACCAGATATGGTCCTAGATTTGATAGAAGGACTAGAGAATCACTTTGAATGTGATGGCATAACTGAAGCTCAGAAGGTAAAAGTTGCTAAAGCTAGACTTAGAGGTTCTGCACTTTCTTGGTGGAAATTTATGCAAGATGAGAGAGAGAGAAGGAAGGAAAGAATCCCATTTCTACATGGAAGGCTATGGTTGCAAAAAATAGATATTCTTATGTACCCTAGGATTATGAAATCCAATTGCATAAAAGAAGACAAAGTCTAAGACAAAAGGACTTAGATGTGAACTCCTATCTGAATAATTTTGGAGAGTATGTATGAGGTCACAAGTTGCACTAGATGTGAAGGTGAAGGTAGATAGATACCTTAATAGACTCAAGTGGACAATACAAGATGAAATGAGTCTCTTGATTGCTGATACTATTCATAAATTCAACCAAATCATAATAAAGGTAGAAGAGAAGCTAAGGAAGAAATGAGATTCAAGCACCACTAGAGGTAGAGGAAAAGGAAGAGACAATAGAGGACAGATAGGTGGATATGGTGGAAGAAGCTCTTAAACAAAGATTCAAGGAGAGACAAAAATTACTGAGTAGCAAGAAGGAAATTTAAGAAGAGGAAACTCCAATAGAGGAAGGAACTCTAATAGTAGATGAAGAAGCAATAGCCAAGGAAGAGGTAACTATTTTCAAAACATCAAATGTTACCACTGCAACCAGATGGGACACACTACTTATAGATGTGTTGAGAATGGTTCTACTTCCCAAGGAAGTGACAAGAGGGTAAACTATGTTAAGGAGGAGACTAGTGGTGGAAGTAAACACCTCGAGATACCCCTAGAATCAGAGGAAGGTGAGAAATTGATGATGAGAAGTACTTTAATCAAGGAGACTGTCAAAGAGGAACCTAGTCAAAGAAGGTCACTATTTAGAGTGAAATGCAAGATGATGGGAAAATTTTATAGAGTCATCATAGAATTAGGGTCTACTGACAACATAGTGTTAGAGGAGGTAGTCATTAAATTGAAGATGAAGAGAATACCTCATACCAACCCATATAAAGTCACTTGGTTGAACAAAGGACGACATGTCCTTGTGAATGAAAAATCTTAGGTGGAGGTTTCAATTGGGAGATAAAAAGACAAGGTGTTGTGTGATGTCCTACCCATGGATGCATGTCACCTACTAATTGGAAGGCCATGGAAATTTGACAGAGAGGCCATGCATGATGGAGAAAAGAATTATTATTCTTTCAAGAAGGACAATGTGACATTTAAAACACACTCACTGTTAGAGGATAGAGATATGAAGTCATCAGGCCCCACTGTACTTATGGCCAATGAGATGCTGTTCTTAGAAGCCTTAGAAGAAGGAGAGGGAGTAGGATTTGAACTTGTGTTGAAGCCAAAGGAAGAAAGTGTAGACAAGACAGTCAAGAAGACATAGTTTCCTAAGGAAGTGCAGGAGATGTTGCATAAGTATAAAGGCGTTGTAAGTTATGGACAACCATAAACCCTACCCCCCTAAGAGAGTTGTAAGTCATCAAATAGATGTTATCCCAGGAGCTACCCTTCCTAATAAGGAAGACTATTAAATGACCCCGCAACAAAAAGAGGAAATAGCTAAACAAATCCAAGAACTCCTAAGCCAAGGTCTCATTAGAAAAAGCATTAGTCCTTGTGTCGTACCCACTCTCTTAGCACCCAAAAAGTGAGGAAATTGGAGGCTATGCACTGACTCAAGAGAAATAAAATGGATCACCATTAGGTATAGGCTCCTATCCCTAGGATAGAAGACCTAAGGCTTTGTCTAGGAGAAGCCAATTTTTTCACAAAGATTGACTTAAAAAGTGGATACCACCAAATCAGAGTAAATGAAGGGGATGAATGGACAAGAACCTTCAAAACCATACAAGTTTTGTATGAATGGCTTGCGACGCAATTTGGGCTATCTAATGCCCTATATACATTCATGAGATTAATGAATGAAGTCCTTAAAGACTACATAGGAAAATTTGTTGTAGTGTATCTAGATGATATAGTCATCTATAGTAAGACCAAAGAATAAAACCTGAGACATCTGCAGATAATTTTCAAGAAGCTACATGAGGAGAAGTTGATGATAAACTTAGATAAATGTGAATTCATGAAACAAGAGCCGGTGTACCTTGGATTTGTGTTATCTCAAGGAAATCTAAAGCTGGATCCAATAAAAGTGGAATCCATTGTCAATTGGCCTACTCCAAGGATAGAAACAGAGCTAAGAATGTTTTATCACTTAGCTAAGTATTATAGGAAGTTCATAAAGCAATTCAGTGCAATTTGTACTGGACTATGCTTGATAATATTAAAGGTGGAATAAAAACTAAGTTTGTGTGGAATGAGAAAGCTAACCATGGATTTTAGTTGTTGAAGAAGAAGATTTCTACACAACCAAACTTGATTTTTCCAAGCTTTGAGAAGTTGTTCATAGTGGAGTGTGATGCTAGAAATGTGGCTATTGGTGTTGTTTTGAGTCAAGAGGGAAGACCAGTGGCTTTCCATAGTGAAAAGCTAAGTGAAGATATGAAGAAGTAATCTTTTTATGACCTAAAGATGTATTCTCTAGTCCAAGCACTAAGAATGTGTAGGAACTACTTCCTTCCAAAGGATTTTGTGGCCTTTTCAGACAATTATGCACTGAGTTTCCTCAATTCAAAAGATAAGTTCAGTCATAAACATATAAAGTGGGTAGAATATTTGCAGGCCTACACCTTCAACATTAAACATAAAAAGGGATTGCAGAATAAGGTAGCAGATTCCTTAAGTAGAAGAGCCCTTATTGTATAAGAGATACACCTACAGAGCATGGGTATTGAGAGCTTCAAAGACCTATATATAGAAGATGAAGACTTTCCACACATCTATAAGGTATGTCAAGAATATAAGAATCATTTTCATAGTGAATACTCTGAATATACTTTGCAAAGTGATCTATTATTTAAATGAAGTCAATTATGTGTTACTAGAGGGTCTATTAGAGAAATTATGAGACATGAGAAGCACAATGGTGTACTTAGTGGGCATTTTGGTGTCAATAAGACCCAAGAGTTAGTGTAGAGGTTTTACTTTTGGCCGAAGATAAATTTTGAAATTAGGGAGTATGTAGAAAATTGTGTTGTATGTCAGAAAGCAAAGGGTACATATTCCTATGCAGGCCTTTACTAACCTCTTCCCATTCCTAGTAGACCATGGGAATGCTTGACCATGGATTTTTCGGTACGAATGCCAAAGAACAAACATGGAATGGATAACATATATGCGATTTTAGATAGATTCAGTAAGATGGCACACTTTATACCCTACAAGACAGTCCATGACACAAGTAAAATATCTCACCTGTTCTTCAAGGAGGTAGTCATAATTCATGGGTTACCATTGAGTATAGTATCAGACATAGATACAAAGTTCATGAGCCATTTTTGAAGACAATATGGAAAAAGATAGGAACCAATTTGTCTTTTTGGTCTATGTCTCACCCTAAGACTGATGGTCAAACTAAGGTGGTCAATAGGAGTCTAGGTAACCTCCTAAGGTGCCTAACTAAGGAGCGTGGTCAAGCTTTGGAAAAACTCATTGGACAGGCAGAGTATGCCTATAATGATACTTTGAATAGGACTACTAGTAAGAGTCATTTTGAGATATTTTATGGCCTACACCCTAGAGGCATGTTTGAGCTCAAAGAATTGAAGGATGGAGCCAAGGGTAGTGGATATGAAAAATATGTTTCACATTCTATGCAAGAGGTGCATGAGACAGTAATAAAGACATAGACTAAAAATACAAAGAATATAAAGAGCAAGGTGGATGAAAGAAAAAGGGATGTCCAATTCCATGTAAGGGATCTAGTAATAGTCCATCTAAAAAAGGAAAGATTTTAGAAATGAGTGCCTCATAAGCTACAGATGTGAAGAGTTCACCCATGTACCATTCTGGCCAAATATGTCACCAATGCATACAAGGTTGAGCTATAAGAAGACATTGGTTTATCTCCTATGTTCAATGTGGAAAATTTGATCTTGTATAAAGGACCAACATTAGATCTAGACAAGAGCCTTATAGAGGTCATAAAGGAGGTAGAATACCTAAAATTGATCCTTACTCCACCTAAGAAGGTACAGAAGATACTTGACTCCAGGGCCTACAAGAAGACCAAATAGAGAACCTATTATGAAAACTTGATTAAATGGTATGGAAAAGAAGATGCAGAGGCAACTGAGATCAGGGAGACTAAAGTCAAGATGTTGGGAGAGGATTCCAACTTACTCAATCCAGGGGTGGATTGAATTATTTTCATTTGGGGAGGATTGTGCAGGTGCACCTAGGCAAATCCCTAAATCTTTCTACAATTTTGGCATGTATTGAGCCTAGCCAAGTCTGTAGGTTTTAATTTGACATTAGAAGGTCTTGCAAGTGTGTTTCTAGGTGGATTATACTAGAATCAATCCAACCTAGATGTTAATTTTTTTCCTATTTGATAGTGCTAGATTAGACCTAAGATGGGAAAATGGGTTTAAAAGTGTCTAAAAGACTTTAAGGCTTAGGAAAGGGTAGTATAGTTCCTAAAACATTTCATAGATTATTTATACACCACATTCTAGGTTGAATAGAGATCCTTAGAAATAAATATGCAAAATAAAAGTGATGAACTTAATTTTCCATTAGTATGCAAAGAACACTTTTGGTAAGCATACACTAAAAGAAAGGACAAAGAGAAAATGGAAAATGTAGATATAAGAGACCACCAAAAACTGCTAAGTGGAAAGAAAACCGACAACACAATTTTGTGTGTAAACCAAAAATGCAAAGTAGAAAGGATAAACAAGAACTCGAAAGTGGAACCTGACAAGGAGGTCATAGTGCAAACCAAGAGAACAGACAAAGAGGAACCCAAAAGACAGTTCAAGCAGGAACACTGACAATCATTCTAACTAACTTAAGAGCATAACTGACCGACAAGAACTGAAAGTCACTTGCAGCCTGCAAAAAATGGATCTGACTTCCACGCCAAAAAAAAATAGTCTTATTCTATTTATATAATCTTGATTTGTTTTTAAAACCATTTCTCTAGGGACAAGAAACATGAATGTAAGTGATTTAATCAGTCTAACTGATTTAGAAAACATAGACAAGGAGATCAAGGTAACGTTGTAAACCTGTGATCTTAGAGTTAACATTGTTTTACATGAAAATTTATTAGTTCAATCTGTCTTATAAATAAATCATGCAATCATTCATTATAATGTGTGTGAATATGATGTGAGAATGGATGAGAGGATGAATGAAGCATACGAGCACATCTATGGATTAGCTTGAAATTTTCAAGAACTAGAACAAGAAAAAGTGAATTTGGTTAGCAAGAACCAAGAACAGAGATTACTGAGCATCAGAGGTATTATTTGATCACATTATGTGATATACTTATGGGTGATCCCACAAAACCCTATCCCACTTTTTGGCCAACTTTGACACTGAAATGAACATTCTGAATAAAAACTTTGCTTGCAGACATCTATTATTGTAAAACCATTAAGAATTTGAAGATGATGTAAACTAGTAACTTTTACCATTTTTTTCTAGTTTATAAATATATTTTTTTAAAAAAATTGGAATTTATTTGTATACATTTTTCCTTCTCCTTCAAAAATTGTTTGTGTGAAAATCAGCATTTTTTCAGGAGTGACACTCACTTTGATCAACATAATTTTTTTTTATAAAATTGATTATTTTGAATTTATGTTGGTAACCCCAATATCTAGAGAATACATTTGGTTTCATTCAATTTGGTTGAATATTTTATAGTTTGTTGAGTTATGAAGTGACATTAACTATAATTTGGACATTGGTTCATTTGGGTCTCTCTAACTCTATCTCTATATATCAAAATTGATTTATTCTTTTTTTGATAGAAAGTTAACATAAATACATATTTCTTAGATATTTTTCATAATTTTTTTCATAATATACTATTTCTCCAGAAGCGTCGAACAAAGAAGTCGCTAAATGGTCAGACAACCTATGTTTAGTAAAACTTAAAAAAGAAAAGTCTTAATAAACTAAATATATATATAAATCATAATCATTTGAAAGATTTCTCTGAGTACTATCATCCTTTATTTGGGTTTGTCAAATGAATTTATTTGATCCCACAAAAAGTTAATGTCAAAGTGATTTTTTGTCACCATTTTGATGGGTGCAAAGGAGACCGAATAATAGGTGTGAGTGAGGAGTAGAGAGATTATACCAAAGATATTTTTATCCAAGAGGCTTGTATCTAACTATTTTCAATTTAATCCTTAAAATGGGAGCTCTCAAGGCTAAAATCATCATATTTTCTTAAAAATGTGTAATTTCAGCAAAAATCAGCATGTTCAAAATGTGGGACGAACTATTGTGGGACCACCCTTATTCATGTAATATTAAATGGATCTGTAATCAGCAATAGGATATTGCATACACCAAGTCAAATTGTAATTTTCTTCCATTCTAACAAAGTGAAGAAAAGTGTAAAAACCCTTTCAAGGAAGGTGGATTTAATAGTCCAACTATAAATCTCTTAACTAAGTGCACACTCAACAGTGTTGCTAAAGATCTTAACCAAGTATAATTTAAAAGGTCTCCATAGATACTCTTAACCGGTTAGATCATCAGAAGTGATCAAATTTATATCCTGAACCAGCCCCTTCCAATCTACAGATAGTGAAGAATTTGTGGGTGTCATCTCCACCGTAGTTTTTACTTCCTAACAGGAGTTTTTTACGATATCATATCTTGTGTTATGTGTCAATTACTTTCATGAATGTTTCTATGAATGTTCACATGATTGATTAAATTTATGAATTGATAGATCTTACATCAAGATAGTATAGTACAGATGGTTGCATAAACATTTGATAACTTAAAGGTTAAAGTTTAAAAGATACAAAAGTTTTAGAGGTACTAATTCACCCCTCCCCTCTTAGTACACGCTTCCCATTAATTTCGGCGATTGGTATCAGAGATAAGTCTCTTATTTGGAAAAGCTTAAAGCCTTAAGAGAAAACATCATACAATGGACAAATACAAACTTGACAAAAGTATTGACAATAAAAATCTAGAAATTCAGATCTTCTATGAGCTGAATAAAAAAGCTAGGATCAATATGAGATAGATGTTAGATGAAAGAAAAATTATGGAATCTCGCTATAATGAAACATATTATCATGAGGAAGAGATACAAGATTTATTTGAGTCTTCAGGATCAACTACAAGAAAAACATCAGACACATCAGAAGAAAACATCAAAAGCCTAAATAAAATCAATCAACATCTGGCTAGAAAAGTGAAAGCTCTACAAATCGGTCAAGAGACACAGATGGTAAGAATGATTGATGTCATGAACAGTACTAGACAAGTTGAGCAAGAGAGAACACTAGATATTGATGATAGAAGGAAGATTACGAAAATGCTACAAGAGAAAGAGTCTGAAATACAAAGACTTACAGAGCCTCACCATGAGATTACCAATCAGATCATTCTTATGAGTCAAGAGGAAAACAAAATGAATGTTGAACTCATTGAAATAATACAAGATATCAGTGAGCTAAGGGAAGAAAATGAAAAGTCAAAACATGAAATAAGAACTCACTAGAAACATAATGAAATTATCAAGAAAGCTGAAGAAAACAATAAAAGAATGGATAATTTTCTTGAAGGAGAATGAAGAGTCAACAACAAAATCAGTCTAGGATTTATCAAGAATGGAGGATAGCCCAATCAAGCTGATCCAAAGAATTTCTATGCAAATCCAAGACCAAGAAATATGACATGCAATCACTATGGAAAGCAAGGCCACACATCAAATGAATGTAGAGGCCAAATGAAAGGCATTCCTAAATACACACCTTCATTCATAGGATTTTGTTATAAACGTAACAAGAAAGGACATAAATCATATGAATGTAAGTGTGAGATGAAATGACCAAAGAAGGAAAACCACATAGATAGATACTATCCTACTTGCAAAATGAATGGGCACACAACTCTTGAATGCTGGAAAAATAAAAAGCAAGCATGGAAGCCTAAAGGTCAAGAAACTCCCTATCAATCGAAAAGAGTTGGTAACCAGTATGTATGGGATTATAATATATGGAAAAATTGTACAACATGTGGAAGATTTGGTCACATTGCTGGAAACTGTATGAGACAGTTGACTAGAAAGTCTAGAGGCTGGAAAAACTCTGGAATGACATGCTTACACTGTCACAAAGTTGGTCATCTCAAGAAAGACTGCAGAGACCCATTGAGAGAGACCAACACATATCCCAATGGAAATACCATTGAATACATCTAGAGAATGAGAGACAAAATGTGGAGAAGAGCTTCAAACAATGATGAAGCTAGACCAAGAAATGCAAATGGTGACACCCCATCCAATGGATCTGGTGACATCACCACCCCCACCTAAGAAGAACAAGTAAGTATGGAACTACATTGCGCTATGTATTATTTTACATCAAATCCATAATATGTTTATGAAATGCCAAATTAGCATAAGTAAAGATGCATCATGGTATTACTTGTTAAAATCTATGATAACTTTTTTATTGGGCATACATACCGAAATCCATCGGTATACGCTCAAAGCTGAAATTGCCTACACTTACGAAGAATCGTCGATTCACATATTAAAGAAAAGTTTCTAGTGTAAACCGAGACTCGTCGGTAGTCAGTCAAGTTGAATAATTTTTTTGCGCACAAATACTGAAACCCGTTGGTAAAAGTAAAGAGTTAAACAACTACCCCAAAATGTCACATTGTCACCAAAGAGAAGTTAATGTTCAAACCAAAGAAATCCATCTTCAAACACAGAGGAGTTGTTGAGAATTAATGACTCACTTTTAGGGAGAACACCTATAAAAGGGTGATGGAAGGGTTTCATTCTTCCCCATGACCAGAGGAGAGTGACAAGATAAAAATTGAGCAAACAATAAGTATCATCACAGAGTGACTTCAACTCGGCCTAGAGCACTCCAAGATATCAGTAACCCCTGTAGGTTTAAACAATAAGTTTGTACAACAATCGAGAACTCTATTTATGCATTTTTTAGAAAGCCCTAAATTCTCTAAAAAAATGGCGATGACCTCAAGAGCCACCAAATAGAAGAACATCAAGAAGGATGAAGTTAAACTCATCAAGAACTCTACCTATGAGGAACCTCACTACAAGATTTTCCCAGAGGTTGCATCATAGCCTGAAAACGCTGGATTATTCTCACAAATACCAACTAGGTTTTTTCTTGTCAAAGATGTGTGAGCTTACATTCACTAGAAGATTGAAAAAATTGGTGATTTAGAGGTGGAAAAATATTACAAGAAGCTATGTAATGAAGATGGATCCATAAAAGTTGAACACAAACACATACAGCTGAAAGGGATTACTAATGCCCTATTGTTCGTGAAGGCATTGAAAACCAAGTGGATTCGGTTAGTACTGAGCCAAATGCACAATCAAAAACTATGGCTGGATGAGCCTAAGATGATAAACCAAGATGTTATCCATGTAGTCACTGCTTACCCTATAACCAAGAAAGTAAAGGCATTGAAACACCCACCCAAGGCTGAGATTGAGAAGAACACTGGAGCAAAATGTGATGGAAGAGGACTGAAGGTATCTACTATAACTGATGATGAACTTAAATTTGGAGCATGTGTTCTAGGATATAAATTCTTCCAAGATAGCAGGATGAACAACATAGCATCCGGTGCAGTAGATACAACATACAAGATTGTAAAGAAAGGTACTCGGTTGGATCTTTCAGTGCTTCTACTTAACCAACTAGAAGAAAACTTAAGGACTATAATAAATGCTAAGACTAATACATTTAATTTTGGATCACTTATCATGGGCATTTTCTTTTACTTCCAAGAAACATTTGCATCAGTAGGAGATATAAAATGGGACATCACAAAATAGGCCACCATGTAGATCAGTGAATACATAACATCACTAGAGGAAAAAAATGAAATAGTCATGGATGAATACTTTACAGGATTGACGGACCGAATGCAGAAAAGGGTAAGGATCCTTGAACAACTTATAGAGAAATTCAAGAATGATATATGTTTTATGGTTGGCACTGACCACACATACATCAAACCTGATGTACCAAGGAAAAAATGGTTACAACCTTTGGATTATGAGGTAAATATTGATCAAGCATCCAATGCAATTTATGCATTGATAAATGAACCATTAGACAAGAAAAAACCAAAGTTTGGAACTTATGAAGAGGCAAAATAAAGAATTAATATAGGATTGGTTATGAAGCAAATTGACAAAAAGAAAGATAAAATGGTTAATAATTTAAAGAAAATATTGTCATTTACTGAAGAGGAAATTGAGAAAAAGGAAGAAACCAAAGGTTAGTCACCTATTGGTGAGGTTGCACAAACAAGAGAATCTGAGTCTACAAAGTTAGATACTCCATTGCCAACACCAGAAAAGAAGCCAAGAACCATGGCTGATTTTAGGACAAGAACCCAAAAAGAAAAGAACTCAACTCCTTCAACCTTGAAGAAAGGACAATTTATAACCTACAAGAGGAAACCGGCCACACAGAAAAGAGGGTCAACAAAGAGAGAAAGTTCATAAGAATCCAAGAAGATATTGAGGACACCGAACAAGATGAAGGTGTACAAGAAGAAAATATTAAGGTTCCAGAAAGTATTGATGAGGTATGTAAATCTATTGCAAATTTAGGATCTATTACAGATTCTAAGATAAGAAGATTTCTAAAAATGGATCCAAAAGATAAAAACAAAGTTGAAGATGCCATCATTGCAAAGATGTATAAATTCAAGTATGTAACAATTAAATTCAAGGGTAATAATGTACCAAAGGAACTCTTGGACAGATTATATACCATATGGTCATTTGCATTATAGAATGAGAAGGAGATAGGAGAAAGAGTACTTGTTTCTCTTATGCCTCCTGAATCCAAGAGGGAAGAAATTAATGAGATGATGGAGAACCATAAAAAGGAGTTCTCACCCAAGATGAGAGCCTACAAATTTATTGAAGGGAGACTTATCGAGCTTTAAAAATAAAGTCATAAAACTTGGAGTAAAATACTTAATAGACCTATTGAGGAAGCAAGCCCTGAAAAAGAACAACAACAACAAGATGACAATCAGGCAACTCAAGAACACATAATTGTAAGATAAGAAAATAGATATTGTTTTGATTTTAGGGTTTTCTATTATCCTATCTTACATTTGAAAGATTCAATTTGATTTTTTATGGGTAAATAGAATGATCTCCTTCTATTCTTAGATGTACAAATGAAAGATCTAAATTGATTAATCCAAAATGGAAGGATCAATGCATAAATGAATCAGAAGCCCGTGTTGAGCTTGTGGAAAATATGAGACCGGATCTGGAATAGAAACACAGAGATGAACAAAACCCAGAAATCTTTTTCCATTCTGACACAGTTCCAATTTGTACCCTCAAGTCAATGTCACCATTGACCCAGAATTTCCAATTCTGACCTAGGGAAGAATCGACCTAATAATTCTCAGACTAAAATTCTATTTTTAGATTCCTAAAAGTTTTTTGTAAAGAGTATCTAAATCTTCTTCCTGATCTACTATTCCAAATGTGTACCTGCAAGAAAATTTGTTTGTTTGTTTGTTTGGGGGGAGGGGTTTGCCTTGGTCAAAGCCTGGTTTTGGAATTAACCTCAAAGTATAATTGAAATAGCATAAATAAAAACAATTTTAATGCACAAATTCACCTTGCTTGTACAAGTCCTTGTGGCAGATTAGAATCTATTAATCCACAAGTATGTATCCACAAAAAAGGATGTAGAATGTAGAATGTAGAATGTACGATGTCTCCAATCAATTTATTGTAGATCTTCAACACCAATCTTGAATGGGTTCTTGAATTCGAAGATACTTCAAAGAATGTGGATTGAGAAATCTTCAACAAGAGGGCTCCATGGAGCTTGGATCCTTCAATGGCCACCAATGGATCTCCTTGATGAAAATGATTTCTTGAGAAGTACTTGAGAATGGATGAATGCTTCAATGGCTACTTGCCTTGCTTCAAATCTTTCTTCTTCACCTTTGGAATTCACTCTTCAAGTCTTTGAATTGTAATGATGATTATAGCTCATGTGGATAATGATTGTTAGAGAAAATGACAGGAGAAAGCTTCCTTTTATATGAAACTAGGGAACAATCCTCTAGAGAGGCTGAGATAGGAGAATTAAATTCCAATTGGACCCATTCCCCTAGAAGAGGACCTATATTAAATATAATTTAAGATTTGTTGTTCTGAAGACCGAAATAGCTGACCTGAAAGCGGGAATTAAATTTTTCCAAAGACCGACATCCAGAAACCCAAAAATTCTAAAATTTGAATCCCAGACGTGGAAAAGGTCAATTTTGACCTAGGTAAAGGTCGAGGTTGACCTTTAGCAAAAATTTACAAACATTTAGAAAACACATTATGGGAGAAGCACAGTACAACATGCAAACACAAAAAGGGCTACCATGAAGGATAAGCCAATCAGGCACATTGCCCTCTCTCCGCATCATAATTTGTATCATTTAGGGAAGGTGGGAAACTCGTGAGAGGGACAATATCCAATACAATAGGAATAATATCCAGTTCCAAACAAGGATCCTCTTGAGAATAATGTTGCTCGATACTAGGTGTAATTTTCAATTGAGTTGAAAGCATATGAGGTAAGTCAGTATCAAGATCAATGGTCTCATATTCATCACTAAGATCAATACTAAATAGGATCATCTAGAGTATCCTCCTCATTGAGATTAATTAAAATGGGATCAAACATGTGAATAGGATCATCATACTCATTCATCCTAACATCATTATGAATATTAACTTCTTCCAACACATCAGGCATAGGTTGGTCAAAAGAAGGTAAAGAGTTTTGAAGAAGAGAAGCACGGGCCCTAGCATTAGCTCTATGCTTCTTATGATATTCATTGGCAGATTTATTACGTTTTTCTTTGTTTTACACATTTGAAGAACTAGGAGGAATAACAACTGGTTCCGTCATAAGTTTTGTAGAAGGATTGCTAAGATTCACACTATGATAATAAGCAACACTCAAAGGTTGAGTGATAGAGTTAGCAGTAACAGATAAAGGAGGTATAGAAGGAGTGGGGAAAAGACCAAGGTTAAGATCTATTTGAGGCATGCTTAACTCGACAATCTTACAATGTTTATTGGATTGATATGAATGAAAAAGGTTTTCAGGGTGAGGAGGACATGAATTTGGTAATGACAGCCAAAAGAAATCAAGAGTAGCACAATCTCTATGCCTAGAAGGTTGATACAAACTATGATTAATCATTTTTACTTCTCCATTATGAATGAAATTAAGACATTTATGAATAGAAGAAGCAATAGTATGCATAGCATTTATCCAAGAAAAACCAAATTAAACTTGAAATTGATCATAAGTAGGAACGATAATGAAGGTAGTATCTACAACCTTGCCACAGAGTTCAACATGTAATTTAATAGAACCAAGTGCAGGATAGAGAAAACTATTTCACATTTGGATCCATGCATATGATGGATCATAACAATGTCGTTGTAGGTTTTTCATAAAAATGTTTTCCTCGGTACTAACATTTATTAAATATGTGAGATCAACAAGATAGCCATGCATAGGTATATTAGCAATCCTGACAATAAAAATAAAGGGGACCATCGAGAGCCTTAATAGTCTTAGAATTATCAAAGGTAATTGAAAGTTCCCAAGACCGTTTATCCTTAATTTTTTTTTGAGGTGTAGGTGGATCTTGAAGTTGAAGTGGAAGCGGAGGATCTTGAATAGTAGGTTGAGATGCAACAATTCTCTCCACATGATTAAAAATGTGATTAAGATCATCCCTCTTCAAATCGTATATGATATCCAGAGAACATGATTGAGCAATGGTATTAGTATCATGTGTAGGTAGAGGATTCATATGGATTTGAAGATTTTGATTAGGAGGAGAGACAAATTTGTTCCCATTAACATCAAAATTATCAACAGATAAAGCATTATAATCGATTAAGTCTTGAACCTTATGCTTTATAGAATAACATTTTTCAGTATCATGGCCCTTCTCGTGATGGTATTGGCAAAAAGCTTTAGAATCAAAGGATTTTGAAGCTATTGTATTAGGAAGGAGAGGTCAAATAGGAGGAAAGGTAATCATATTATTACTTAACAACCTACTCATAATGGAATGTAAAGATTCAGAGAGAGGAGTAAACATATGATACATACGGAAAGTAGTGGATGCAGAAGTGGCATTATGAGATGCAACATCAACTTGATCAACAACCCCATTCGTCTTTTTTATTAATCTTGATATAGTTGTTAGGTTTTTGAAACTTATTAGGATTAGGAGCAGTGTCACTCTTATCAATTGGAATAAGAGCCATTGGAATGTTTCTCTCAAATTGACTCACTTTTAATTGATAATGATGAAGTGCTGCAAAAAGTTGTTGAAAAGAGGTAAATTCAGTAAGTAGAATCTTATCTCTAATATCCTTTTGTAAATTTGAAATAAAAATATGTTGAATATCAATATCAGGAACATGATAAGAAATCAGAGCATACAAATGCTTAAATCTAGCAATGAAATCAGTCAATTTTTCCTTAATGTTTTCTTTACAATGCATTAAATGAGTTAAGGAAACCTGTGGACCAATGTTATTTTGAAATTGTTGAGTAAAGGTATTAGAAATTTTAGGAAAAGAATCAAGAGAATAAGGAGGTAATGAATAATACCATTGCAAAGCCTTATCATGAAAAGTTCTATCAAATAGTTTAGCTAAAATTCTATGGTCATGAGCATAATCACTACAAAGGATTTGAAATGTTTTAACATGAGTAACAGGATCGCCTTTACCATTGTAATTCTCAAGATGAGGCATATCGGCTTGTTGAGGAACAGTAGCATGGATAATGTCTAAGGATAAAGGACTACCCATGTCACATGTAGGAATGCTAAACTTGGATTGGGTTACGGATGCAAGTTGTTGTTATAAAGATGACACAGTTTGAGCCAACCTAATAATTGTGGAATAATTAGAAGACATAGGTGGCATAGAAACATTAGGAACACTAGGAAAAGTGTAGGAAGCAACAGGAATGGAAGACACAACTGGTGGAACATTTGAAACCATAGTTGGAAGAGGATTAGAATAAGTAAAAGGTAAAGTATCATATAAAGGTTGTGAGGTAGGTAGAGATACCAGTGGAACACTCACAAGAATAGATGAAATTAGGAGAGATGTAGTCATCAAAGGAGGAGTATAAGTAGGAATGCTAGGTAAAGGAACAAAAGAAGGTCCCTCACTAGTGATAGGAGGAGTAAATTCTAAATCTTGAACCTCTTGTGCTAAAGGTTTAACATTCAAATGCACAACATTAATGATACCACACAAGAGATTAATACCTTGATCATTATCACGAAGGACTTTCTTAAGAGCCTCTATAGCTTGGATGGAATCTTGATTATGGTTTTCTTGAATAAGCCAATTTACCATTTATCAAGTTTGGTGGAAAGTTTTTGCACTTGTTTAGGAGAAAACTCTTAAAGAATCATCCTCATCATGAGATGAGTGAGAAGAGTTATGCTCCATAGAAGGATTTGAATAATGAGTGATCAAATTGTCATCCATGATCCTAAGGAAAGGAGAGGAATACTTAGGATCAAAGGAACCCATAAGTCTATGGATTCTACTAACGGGGATACTATAAGTAGGACTAGAATTAAATGAAAATGAACTAATTTAGGAAACATAAAATTTTGATTTTGAATTTTTGAAATGTAAATGCAAGAACATAAAATAAAGCTAATCTAATATGCATGCAAGATCTAACATAAAAGGTATAAATATAACACAAAAAGAAATAGTTGTCTATCGCGGGTTCACCAAAATGTAAGATAAGAAAATAGATATTGTTTTGATTTTAGGGTTTTCTATTCTCCTATCTTACATTTAAAATATTTGATTTGATTGTTTATTGAAATGTAGGGGGTAAATAACATGCTCTACTTCTATCCTTAGATGTACAAATGAAAGATCCAAATTGATTAATCCAAAATGGAAGGATCAATGCATAAACGAATCAACCATTTGGAAATAAGGACAAAAAGGAAGATCTTAAGTACCCATTTATTTATTTGAATGTAAAATAGATGTATAAAGATTGATAAACTTAATTGAAATGAATAGGAGAAATGTACTAACCTTGAAATATTGCAGATCTGATGAATGCTATTTTTAAATCCTGTGTTGAGTTTCAAGAAAATCTGAGACCAAATCTGGAATAGAAATGTAGAGACGAACAAAACCTAGAAATCTTTTCCCATTCTGATATAGTTCTAATTTTTAGCCTCAAGTCAATGTCACCATTGACCCAGAATTTTTGATTCCGACCTAGGGAAGAATCTACCTAAAAAGTCTCAGACTAAAATTTTGTTTATAGATCCAAAAATTTTATTGAAAAGGGTATCCAAATCTTTTTCGCAATCTACTATTCCAAACCTGTACCTACAATAAAAATGGTTTATTTGGTGGGGGGAGGGGTTTGCCTAGTTTTGGAATTAACCTCAAAGTATAATTGAAATAGCATAAATAAAAACAAAGTAAATGCACAAATTCACCTTTCTTGTAGAAGTCCTTGTCGCGGATTTGAAACTGTGAATCCACAAGTATGTATACACCAAAAAGGATGTAGAATGTAGAATTTAGAATGTAGGATGTCTACAATAAATTTCTTGTAGATCTTCAACACCAATCTTGAATGAGTTATTGAATTGGAAGAGGCTTCGAGGAATGTGAATGGAGAAATCTTCAACAATAGGGCTTCATGGAGCTTGAATCCTTCAATGGCCACCAATGGATCTCCTTGATGAAAATGAGTGCTTGAGTAGTGCTTGAGAATGGATGAATGCTTCAATGGCTACTTGGCTTGCTTCAAATCTTGCTTCTTCAGCTTTGGAATTCACTCTTCAAGTATTTGAATTGCAATGATGATTATAGTTGATGTGGATAATGATGGTTAGAGAAAATGAGAGGAGAAAGCTTCCTTTTTATATGAAACTAGGGCACAATCCTCTAGATAGGTTTTCATAGGATAATTAAATTCCAATTGGACCCATGCCCCTAGAAGAGGACCTATATTAAATATAATTTAAGATTTGTTGTTCCAAAGACCGAAACAGCCGACTCGGGAGCGAGAATTAACTTTTTCCAAAGACCGACATCTAGAAACCATGAAATTTTGAAATTTGAATCCCAGGCCTAGAAAAGGTCAATTGTGACCTAGGTCAAGGTCGAGGTCAACCTTGACCCAAAAAGGTTGACCTTGACCCTGAGGTCAAAGTCCCATTTTTTTATTCTAGGGTGCCAGAAATAGGTTATAAAAAGTGGAAATGGGGTAGAACACGGGGATAAAGCCATATCAAAGTTAGGAACCAATTCAAGGCGCTTGAAATGACCCCAAGCCACTTACTCAGAAGGCTAAACTAGTCTACCATGGAAGTGATTCAATTTTCTGACTATACAATAATTGATGAAGGGTGCTCCCCTTAATACCACAAACACATAACATAAACAGAGAAACAACCACAATATGCAAGAACAGAAAATTGGCTTCTTATTATCTCCACAAATGTGGAATTACAAACTTTC
>MU226051.1:6835651-6847043 GCA_018584345.1 Thuja plicata | reverse complement strand
GGAAAATTATTTTCTGCTATTTCAGGTGACCCAACTTCCGGAGACCATAAGTCATCACCAGTTGACTCGATTGACTATTATAACCCCATTTCGGAAATGCCACGAAGCGCTCTACAATGGCTTGATAATGCTAGCATCATAGAGCCCAAGTTTCAACCTCATCCGGGGCCTCTAAAGCCTTCAAAAATGAGCTCGAAGTTTCTGTACCCTGTTTTCAATACCAAAATTTTTTAATATCTTCAAAACCAGACTCAATCTAGCCATGAAACTTTACTGGCAGGCTAATATGACTGAGATGAACCTCCACATGCAAAATCAGAACATTCCGAGATCGTATGACCAACTTACTAAAAATAGCAAGTTTCCATAAATAGCAGCTCTGCACAAGGTAGCCCTTATTGAAAAGAAAACAAAAATATTTTTGGGTGATGCAAGATTGCCCTTACACCCAGGGTGCTCCTGCATCAATAATAATCAAAGATGCAGAAGATGATACATCAGTTGAGTTAGATAAAGAAGAGATGAACACAACCGACAACAAGAATGTGGAAGTTGCAGATGAAACATGGCTAGACACCACTAAGGAAAAAATTATAGATAAGACAGTCATTGACATAACCGATGACCTAGTAGAATAAATACAAAAGATGAATATGTCACTGTTACTAGGGATACAATAGATGAACATGACACAACATTTGACACTTCACAGGTGAACATTTCAAACAATATGCCAATATTGATGCAAGCCATCAACATACTGCAAGAAATAGACAAATCACCTGACAAAGATTCAAGTATTCCCAAGGATGCAGGGGAAGAAGGAAAGCAAGACAACACCGATGAATAGAATGTCATCGGAGATACTCATATTGTAACCTAAACTGACAAGGTTGCAGAAGGAGATTTACAGCAAATAGATGGAGACACCACTGAGAAGGATGGACATAAAAAGGAAGATGACATACATAAGGACACCAATGAAGAAGGAAAACCTAAGTATGGCACTCCTGAGGACACAAAAAATGTTGCAATAGACAATGTAAAGGTTGATGTGGAGACGTCTACTAAAAACTGACAAACTAACACTGATGCACAACAACAAAAAGAGGCAACACCACAAGTTACTTCATCTAGTACCATAGACAAATCTGAAAAGATGGGTATGGTTCTAAACTCAAGTTAAACTAAGAAGAAGAAAAAATCCAAAAAGAGTAAGTTAGAAGTCACTCTGGATGAAATCATAGAAATACCCAAATGTAACCCAACTACACTTGACTATGAAGCTCTGAAAGAATATGGTGAAATATTCCAGCTGAAGTCATTACAGGAGAAGCTGAAGAAATAGAAATGAGACTCCATAGTGATAGAAATAACTATGGACATCTTGCACCAGATTGTACCAAATGTTGATGTTGATCAGACTAAACTGATTCTTGATCAACTAGCCACTCTAAAAAAATCCATTACAATGCAAAACATTGATATAGAGAAGGCAATTGAAGAGAGATCAGAGAAGAAATATCAGTACAAGCTTGTTGAGAAGATCAGCCAAGAAGTGGCAGTCAACAAGGTTAAATCTTTCAAAATTCATAAGTGAATTAGATCCCATGATTTCTGAAGTTATTTCCTTAATTCAACAATTGAGAAAAATAGATAAGTTCACTAAAGAACATAGTGATAAGATAGAAAAGTTAGATTCTAATCTAGCTACAAGTGCTAAGGGCTTAACCACTAAGGACAATGCACTAAAACTGCATTATGAGAAAATTATTGAAATAAAAAGGTTAAGGCCTAAACTATGGGAATCAAAAACACAATTCAGGGAAGAGGTCACCAAGATCAAAGCTCAACTTGTATCAAATCTCACACTACCTCAACAACATATCAGTTCAGAAAGACAACTAATAGCAACCCTCAAGATATGTGTAGCAGACAAAATCTATGATATGCACTCAAAGATTAGACTCGAGCATATGTCTCTAGAGAATTTGAAGGACCAATGGGAGAAGATGATGGAAGACATGAAGTCTTCACACTCTCACATTTTTGATAAGCTATAAGGTATACACCTTTTCCCTTAATATCAAAAAAGGGGGAAAATAATGATATGTACATATAGGCAACTATACAATATATAGAAAAATGGGAAAATAATGATATACCAACATATACATAGGGGGAGTCATAAAATGACTAAGGATTATATATGTTGTACATACTTAACATTTTATTGGTATTTTGTACATATCAGTTTTTGATACTAATGTCAAAGAGGGAGATAGATGACATTAATTTTCCATTAGTATGCAAAGAAAACTTTCGGTAAGAATACACTGAAAGACAAGAAAAACAACAACCCGAAAATGTAGATATAAGAGATCATTGAAAAATGCTTAGTACAAAGAAAACCAATGACACAATTTTGTCTGTAAACTGAAAATGCAAAGTAGAAAGGATAAAGAGGAACTCAAAAGTGGAACCCAACAAGCAAGTCATAGTAAAAACCAAGAGAACAAACAAAGAGGAATTCTAAAGACAATTCAAGAAGGAACACGAAAAATCATTCTAGCTGACTTTAGAGCATAACCGACTGATGTGAACTACAAGTGAGTTACAGCCCACAAAAACTAGATCTGACTTCCACGTCAGATAAAACAGTATTATACTATTTATAGAATCTTGATTTGTTTTTAAAACCATTTATTTAGGGACAAGAAATATGAATGTAAGTGCTTTAATCTATCTAACTGATTCAAAACACATATACTAGGAGTTCAAGATAAAGTTGTAAACCTGTGATCTCTGAGTTAACATTGTTTTACGTGAAACTTTATAAGGTCAATCTATCTTATAAATAGATGATGCAATCATTCATTATAAAGTGTGTGAATATGATGTGAAAATGGATGAGAGGATGAATGAAGCATACAAGCACAACTATGGATCAGATTGAAAGTTTCAAGAACTAGAACAACAAAAGGTGAATTTGGTTAGCAAGAACAAAGAACAAAGATTACCGAGCATCAGAGGTATTATTCAATCACATTAGGTGGTATGATTTTTCATGTAATCTTAAATGGATCTATAATCCGCAATAGGATATTTCATACACTAGGTCAAATTTTTATTTTTTTTGATGAATAGTGCCTTTTCTATTAAAAATATTAAAGTTACATATCCACAAAAAAGGGGCCGGGGGACATAGAAATCACCCCATAGAGTTCACACGACAGAGCCGAAAATGAAAACTATTCATCAAAAAAACATAAATCCATTAGGCAGCAAGAGCAGTAGCAGAAGGTGGAGGATCTTTATCATCCGATCCCCACGCCTTAGTGGGATTGATAGGAGGGTTGGGAAATGATCAACCATCATCATCAGCATCTTCTTTTTCTTTTTCATCTACCCTAGGTAGGGAGATAGCAAGAGCCAGGCAGGGATACTTGGAAGAGGTGGCAGGAGGCCAATCCAAACCACAGTGAGCACCAGGAGCATCAGGAGGGGCAGATTGCGCCGGAGCCGGCGCCCACCCAGAAGGCCAAGGAGGTGGAGAAGCCGAGCGGCACTGCCATCCCCTCAGAGAGTGGTGACAAGGAGCCTAGGATCATGGAGTGTGCGAGCGGCGCGCCAAAGAACTGCGCCCATGGTGGCGGCCTCTGGGAGGCGTACCCTTGGCAGAAAGGGCATCTGGAGGAACCCGAGCAATAGTGCAGGGAGCATTGCCCCAATGATTGAGCAGCTCCTGCAGGTGAGCCACTTCTAGAGCCACTTTATTGGCTTGAACTTGAATCTGCATCATAATATTATTACATATACAAGCTTTGTTAAAAAAAGCAACATTTGTATCAAGAGAGCTGTGAGAGAAAATAACAGCATTTCTATCTTTCCAAATATTAAACAAAATCTCCATCCTGAAAGTATGCCAAATCTGGGTAAACTTGGAGGGGATTCTAGGAGAATCTCCTAAGACAATCATATTCCAAGAAAAAGGCTCGGGCCGAAAGGGCTTAAAAAAATCATGAATCCACTGCCAATACTGTTGAGATCTCTTACAGAACTAGAATATGTGCAAAAGGGTCTCAGGGTGACTGCAAAAAGGACATCGAGGGTCATGAACTCCCATATGTTTGAGCCTAGGGCCGACTGGGAGACCTTGAAACAAAAGACACCAAGAAAAAAGAGCCATCTTGGGCTCCGTAATGGCAGTCCAAATGGTGTGAAAACGAGAGCTCCAGTGGGAAGTGACCGAATGAAGATGCCATCTCTGGTTAAGGATATCCACCATTGGAAGATGTGGGGATAACCACCTATAGCCAAGTCTTGGCTTGTAGTTTCTGAAAGGCATGGCAAGATACCATTTCCAATCCTTCCACCAAGGCCTAGTAGCCTGAATGCCAATCTTATGAAGCAGATTGGTAGAAATAGCCGAGATCAAAAGATCAAAAGTCTGGCAATTAGAACGAGCTAGCTAAAATTGAACCTGCATATTATCCCAAGATCAAAGCCCCATAGAGACTCTGGAAAAAAGATCTTTGGGAGTCCGAATTCCACGTTTGAAAAAACACAGAGCACAAGCCCCTTGAGTTTTGGCCAAGGGTATACCATGTATGGAAAATAGAGGAGACCACGAGAGGCTCTACTGATTGAAAGAGAGCCCATTGCGGAAGGCATCCCCATCCCATCAAATCCAGGGATTAATAGCTTCCCAAGCTTTACAAATGCTCTTGATGACAAAGGTACCCTGGATTTGAATAGGTTCTCTCATAGTGAGCAAGGTCTGGAGGCCAATGCCTTTCCAAGCTGGCCGGTGAACCGAAAATCTAGCGGAGATGCAATGTCTGACAAGAATTTTCCATGCCTCATCACTAGTGAGAGCTCAGATAATCCACTTCACACAAAGAGCAAGCCCTTGCTTCTGGGTGGAAAGAAGGCCCAGGCCTCCAGAATCATGAGGAAGGCAACAGTACTCCCAGGCAACCCGATGAAACCCATGGCCATCAGCACCAGAGACCCAAAGAATGTCTCTGAGAAAATGCTCAAGATTGAGATAAGAGGCCTTAGAGGGAGACCAACAAGAGGAATAATAAACATGGGTAGCAGCCAGCACTTTGGAACAAATTTGGAATTTCCCCGTAAGAGAGAGCAGCTTGCAAATCCAATAATGCTATTTTTTCTCAATTTTAGCAAGCACAACATTTCGTAATTCCACAGAAGAGCCATGAAAGGCAAAAGGAATGCCCATGAAGCGAAAAAATTCTCCATGTTGAACCCATTTCCAGCCAAAACTAGCAATCCAAGGCGGGGCTGGAAGAAAAGACTGTCTGAAACAAAGAGTTTTACACCATTGAATGGCTGATCCAGAGGCTTGACAAAAGGTGTCCAAGCACTGCAAGGCATTGGAAATGTTCTCCTCATCCTCAATAAGAGTGAGAAAGGAGTCATTAGAAAAATGGCCATTAACCAACTAGGAAGAAGAATCAGGAAGGGAAATGCCCCGAACCAAGCCAGCGGAAACAGAGTTGGCAAGCAAATACCCAAAGCCTTTTGCAGCAAGCACATATAAAGTAGGAGCCAGTGGACAACCTTGCCGGATGGATCTAAAAAGCCCAAAAGTATCAGATTGGGCCCCATTGATGGTAATGCAAGTAGAAGCATCTCCAAATAGCATTTCCATAGATTGCAAGAAGTGAGGGCCAAACCCTAGAGCTTGAAGCATAGCGAGAATGAAGGGCCATTCAATGTGGTCATAGGCTTTAGCAAAGTCAATTTTGAGGAACAAAGTAGCCTATTTAGATTGACGAGCCCATTCCATCCCTTCCCAAACAGCAATGATGTTATCAAGAATATACCTGGACTTGATAAAGCTAGTTTCCTTAGGACGAACAATAAGGGGAAGGAGATGTCTGATCTTGAGAGCTAAAGCTTTGGCAATGATCTTGTAGGAGACATTCAACAAAGTGATGGGCCTCCAATTATAGATATCCTCCAGATCACCAGTCTTAGGTATGAATTTTATATTCCCTTTTTTAATTATGTTACCCAAACTTTTGTTGTGAAATGCTTCAAGGTAAACTTTGTGCAAGTCAGGACCCACAGCATCCCAGAGGTGTTTGTAGAATTCACAGGGGAAGCCATCACATCCTGGAGATTTATCATTGGCCATAGAGAAGGTCATCTCCTTGAGGTCTAATATGGTAAGCATTTTCTCAAAGAAGGCACGCTGCTCAACCACTAGGCGGTTTGGAGTAACAGCAATACAAGCCTTGAGAGCTTCATCCCGAGCAGCTGAATTGCCCTGAGAAGCAAAGAATTGCTCATAGTGCTGGACAAAGGCCTAAAGAATGGCCAGAAGCTCAGTAAGGGTTTCAGATCCTTTCTTGACCTTTTGAATACCAGCATTAGTATGACAAGCTTTGAGAGCCTGAAAAAACTCCTTGGAGGCTCTGTCGCCCACCTCCAACCAATGGAGGCGGGCTTTGATTTGAGCACCATGAGAAGCATAGGCATTAGCAATTTGTTTCTCATGGCAAAGCTGGGCTAGCTTAAGCTGGAGATCAGAATCAAAGGGGTTCAATGTAAGTGCTTCAGCAGTGCTACGCAGAGCCTTAGTATTAGCTTCATAAGCACGCTTTCTGAAACAGGCTAGCTGACGACCATAAATGCAAAGAAACCTCGTAGTGTGGGCAATGGCATCATTCCACCACTGAATCCAACCAGTATCACTGTGGGGCCGAGGTGCTAAATTCCAAACTTGAAGAATGTGGGCTATAGTGGAATTATGCATCAGCACAGACGTGTTAAGAAAAAATTGCATCTGAGCAGCTCTCCTAGCGCAGGACTGCCAAGTAATGGAAAAGTAAATGGGGAAGTGATCTGACAAGGTAACATCTGTCAGAGGAATGACAGGTAGGCCTTGATTCTTCAGAAAAGGAGAAAAAATATTGAGCCGTTATCATAGCATGATCTAGTCTCTTAAATATGCGGTCAGAGCCAGCTCTAAAATTGGACCAAGTGTGCCAGATCCCACCCTGTTGGCGGCGGTTAGCATTGGGATCAAAAAGGCCCAATTTATTGCGCATCTGATACTAGGCTTCTCTCTCCCCAAATGTCCAGCGAAAAGGCAAAGTTCCTTCCTTGTCAGAGGCCAACTCAACCATGTTAAAGTCCCCACACATAACCCTAGTAGCTGGAGGCAAGTTGTCTGCCAGCCAGACCCATAATTGAGATCTTTCGACAGCATCATTGGGGGTGTAAACATTAATTACACCAAAAGATTGATTATGCAGAGATAGAAAAATCCAGGTTGCATGTTGTAGAGGGAGGCCAGGGAACTCGACCCAAACTGGAACCCTAAGTTTTTTTCCATCCAAGACAGTAAAATCTTGAGACCATTTCTGAAAAACTAACAGGGAGGACCTAACAGTCTAGGGTCCATGGTTAAAAACCGCTTCTGCCTGAGAAGGGTTAGCAAACCGGGAAAGGAAAAAACCTTTGGTAAGGTTTTGCACACCATCAAGATGGACCCCATGCGGGGTCCAGCTATTGTTGACCCAATCTTTAAGGATACTTTCAGAAGGAGTACGACCCACAAAATATCCAATCAAAGTATGCTTCTCTAACCATTCACAAGTAGAATCAAATTCCTATGGATTAAGAACAATATCAGGGTTACCTCATGAAAGACCTTTAGGATGAACTTGCGGGGACGTTTGTTCAGAGGAGGCACCATGGCTATCTGAAGCTTCAACTCACGCACCAGCAGCAACTACTAGGCCGAAGTTGGCCAGAGCCATACTAAAAGCTAACCCTAATGCAAAAAAGATCCCGCAGTAAATGCGGTGTGACAGATGGATGGCCCAGAGCGAAAAAATAGACAGGACGCCGTACGCATGAAACCCTAGCAGAGCAAAAAACCCCTGTGTTCAATTCTCCACTAGGTCAAATTTTAATTTTCTTACATTCTAAAAAATTGAAGGAAAGTGTAAAAATCCTTTCAAAGAAGGTGGATTTAACATTCCAACTATAAATTTCTTAACTGAGTGCACGCTCAACAATGTTGCTAAAGCTCTTAACTGAGTAGACTTTTGCAGATCTCCACAGATACTCTTAATCGGGTAGATGACCATAAGTGATCAAATTGGAAGCCTTAATCGAACCCTTCCAATATGTAGATAGTGAAGAATATGTGGGTGTCATCCCCACCATAATTTTTACTTCCGAATAGGAGTTTTCTGTGATATCATATCTTGTGTTATGTGTCAATTACTCTCATGAATGTTTCTATGAATGTTCACATGATTGATTAGGTTTATGAATTGATATATCTTACATCAAGATAGTATAGAACATATGGTTGGATAAACATTTGATAACGTAAATGATAAAGGTTAAAAGATACGAAAGTTTTAGAGGTGCTGATTCACCCCTCCCCTCTCAGTACACACTTCCCATCAATTTCAACAAAAAATTGTCATAAAGTTGCTTGACAACATTTTAGCAACTTTTAATGTTGCATGACAACAAATGGAAAAATTGGATTCCTTTCGAGGAAACATGTTGGGAATTTTCCATAATATCCTAGAATCATGGGCATGGCAAGTTAAGGAAAAATTGATCCCATTTCCTGAGGCATTGAGTGAAGTAGTATAATTTTTGAAAGTTAATTAAAGCTTTGTGTTTTGGTTTTCTGTAACAATCGAGTTGCATTATTTTAATGATTTAGTGTATGGATTTAATTTTTTGATTTAGCATTCATTCTGTGTATTAGTGATAATTCTAAGTACTTTTTGTTCAATAAAATAGTGATTTTTAGTTCATTTGTTTAGCTTTTGTAAATTCTTTTGTGAACTCTGTAGTTGCTAGAGTAGACAGTGTGGTTTTTAGTTTTATGTCTCCCCCATAGAATCCAACCATGAAAATCATCATGGCATGGATAAATCTTGTAGGGGAGCCTTATTATAGTGTATATATGCAAGGATAAATCTAGATGAGTGATTTTGTTATTTTTAAGGTTATGCCCTAGGCGAACATTATGTGCTTGGATAGAGTTTTGGCATGAACAAATAGTGCATGATGCAGGGTAAAGATTGAGGGAGTAAAACCAAGGGTGATTTCATATGCACAGAGGTCATGCAAACACCTCTTAAGAAGCTTGAGCATTGAACTATCCATCTTCATATATATTTTTAGGAGAAATAAGAGGACTGCACAAATATAGGCCAATTAGCCCTATTAAGTGTACATTTCAGGAAGCCATTGTACGAAGGATCTAAGAACCTAAGACCACAAAAATATTCAAGGTATTGGAAAAGGCTATCTGGATCTCAAATTATTTTTTGGGGTTATTTGGAAGTTTTGAGAAAGAATTGAGAAAAACCCTCTGTATAGGGCTAGTTGAGCAATTAGGCCTATTAGGAAAAAAATCATAGTCAGTCTTGAACTCGATTGATTAAGTCTTGATGTATAATTCCAATGGAGTCATATGGATGTCAAATGATTGTTTCAATGATGGACACACCCCATGCAACACTAGTGAAGATTTTGTGAAGAGTTTTCACTTGGATTCATCCAAGAAAGAGTGAAGATTTAAAGTAACCTTAATGTTAGTGATCTCTCAAGGTGAAGCAAAAAGAGACTAACTCTTGGAGTTGAGTTAGGATAGTATTAGTATATAAGATAAAAGAATATTAAGGTCCTGTTAGCACTGCCTTGTAAAAAAAATTGATTTTCTTGGTCTTTTGTTTTTCCCGGGCTTATTTGTTTTTAAATTCTGTGCTTTGCCGCGCAAAAATGGTCAAATCCATTTTTGAATTCATGTTTTACTTTAGCCACTCTATCGCGTCAGTCTTTTAAAAGAGTCTTTAAGCCATGCGACTGTGCGACGAGCTGTCCGAGAAGGATAATCGCGCAATCGTGAGCTGTTTCTGTTTAAATGTGTTCCGTGTGCGAGTGAGTGGGTTGAGTTGTTTTAAAAGGAAAATTGCGCAGTCGCTATAAGGTTATTCTGTTTATCTCATGCTCCGCGACCAAGCAATTCCTGTTTAAATCTCAAGCAGTTGCACACCCACGTTAAGTTTTATGTCAGTGTCATAAGTTGCGCGATCGCGCGACGAGGTCATGTTCTAGTGGTCGCTCACTCGCATAAGTTTTAACTCATGTGTATTTTGCAGAGCAAGTGTGCGACGAAGGTATAAAGCACTGATATGAAGATGCAATTGCATAGTCGCATAGATATTTCTCAAAGTTCTTAAAGGACCGCGACCGAGCGACCAAATAGACTGTTCAATGCCTCGCTCACTCGCTGATGTTTTGAGTAAATCAGAGGTCAGCTCGCGAGTGTGTGATGAGCCAAAAGAGAAAAGATGTCGCTCACTCATCAGTCAACAAAGAAGAAAAAAAAATAGCTCGCGAGCGGGCGACGAGGTAAAAAAGAAGAAGGATATCTCTCAGTCGCCAGTCAATGAAGATGATAAGAAATCAGGTCGTGAGTGAGCGACTAAAGAAAGAAAGTATGCAGTCGCGCACTCGCAGTCAGTTATGAAATGAAAATTTCAAGTTCACGAGTAGGTGACGAGCCAAAAAACAACTACTATCACGCACTCACACATAAGGTGCAAGTTAGAATGTTAAGTGGCATGAGTATGCGACCAGTTGAATAACAGGGGTGCACCGCTCACTCGCAAGGGTCTTTCCAGAAATGAAGAAACAACACTGCTCCAGCTAAAGAGCCACCAAAGAAAAAATAGCAAACAGAGCATAAAATGGTGCAAAACAGATAAGAGACATGGTAAAATTTGTAACTAAGACCAGAATTGCCACGGATACCAAGTGGGTGGAAGTTGTTGCCTTTTGATTGGCCCACTGTTAAAGAAGTGAACAGATGGGAGGTGAAGCTTAAAGGATGAATATGGTTAAGCCACAAAAGACAAACCTGGTAAATCAGCTGCCACCTATGTTCAATTGCAAATTTTTCGCCAGCAGTTGTGTAATCCTTCCCAGATGTCGGTAGCTTGTTGCATCCTTGTGCTATAAAAGGATCCCAAGATGACTGGGAAGGGGATGGTCATTTTTCTGTCTGAGAATACTACTAAGTCAATTGTAAATCAGGGTTTTGAGAACCAATATATCTGGTTTTTATGGAGAAATCTCTGTTGAATGTTGTAACTGATGATGACCTTTGAATAAAATCCAGTTCACAGTTTCTGAAGCATTTATTGGATTTTCTGTCTTCATTTTAGGATTCTGAATTTTGTCTAAATTGAGTGTTCTAGGAGCATTTTCAATTTATATATCTGTAAGGAAGATTATGAAATACTTCTAGGGTTCTTTCAAGGAGAGAATATACCTTAGAGATAATTCAACAAAGTTCAGGGTAGTAAATGAATCTGAT
>MU226051.1:6810139-6823890 GCA_018584345.1 Thuja plicata | reverse complement strand
TATATATATATATATATGTATATATATATATATATATATCATTATCTATATCTATATCTATATCATTGATACAAGTATTAGTGATATCCTCCTCTTCTACCTAAATATCATCATGAATAAGGGAAACCTTTTGTGAGTTTTTGTTATGATTTATCTCATCATTTACAAGATAATATCTACCAAAACTGAAACATGAAATATCTACCAATATATTAATAAAAAATGATAGATTCCATGAACATATTTAAAATCTTCATTATGTAACAACCTCATGCTTATGGCTCATGTGAAAATTATTTTATCCTAGATAAGACCTCAAATTCTAAATGGGTTATAGAACTTTCTAAAAATATCAACAACCATTACTCTAAATTTTCAATTAACCCTGAAAATACTCCTGATGATGAGATGTATGCTACTATACTAGTAAATTAAAGCACCTAAAGAAATAAATTTAAACTCTAAATTCGTATGATGGATTTGAGATTGATGAAGATAACTTTGACTATTTGAATTGAGATGATTATGTGAAGAATTTTCTCAAAATTTCCTTTTCTAATAAAGGTAAATTCCAAGTGGGGAAATCCTTAAAGTATTCTACGTTTAATCAGGGAAAGTAGAAAATAAGCCCTAATTTGCCATACTCTATTATTAGGGACACCAGGAAATATAAGTGTCCTAGTGTGAAGAAGGACTCAAATATATCTAAAAATAAAATTGATGTGTATCCTATGAACAAAACCAATTTTCCTAATTTTGGTATAGACCCATCAATCATGAGCTAATACCACTAGGCATTACTATTCACATTGTATTTCCTATTGAGATTGAGAAAGGCACCCTTCTGAACACCCATATGACTTTGGGAATGAGTTCTTCTACCACTGATATAAGGGATATGATAAGGATTATCAAGGATATTTCAAAGGGATAGAATAGACTTATTAAGTGGATGGTGTAAATAATTTACCTAATTAAAGATAGGATTAATACTCTTACTAATAAATTGAAGTTGGGACATAACATTGTGAATAAGAAACCCAAATTTAAGAATGTAGAAAAAACTATTTCTTTGATCTGGAATGTGGCCAAGGATGCAAAAACTATAAATATGGATCCTGAGAACTGTTGATGTAATTAATTAATCTTAATTACACTTTACTTAATTTTAGTTAGGATAATACATTGCATAGTAGTTTCCATTTGAGACACCTAGGAGTTTCCCATTCATTTTTGGTGTAGGAGCACCTAGTGGTTGGTCCTGTCCAATCATAAAATTTTGGTCTATAAAAGCCTTCCAGAAGATTATGTTTAGTTTGGGTTGATTCTAGTTTATTTGTGCTTATTTTTTTGTGGTATGTTTGAAATGGTGTCAATTGGTCCTATGGAAGAGATGTAAGCCTAAATAGGGAAAAATTGTTGAATGACACCTAGAGTGCTAGAAATGACCTATTTTCATTTCCATATAGTTGAGAAAGTGTTTTTTTAATTATTGGCACCCATAATGTCAGGTTAGGACATTATAATGGTCAAAATGCAAAAGTTGTAAAAGTTGTCAAGCAACTTTTGTAACTTTGTAAAGTTGCTTGACAACACTTTTTGTCAAAAGCTGTAAAACTACCCAAAGTATGTTATCGGTTGCTTAAAATAGTTTTCTTAGGTCATTAGGACATATTTAAGAGTCTTGGAAATTGTTTATGGAGGTTAGATACCATTTGGCACAGTTTTGAAAATAATTGGAAGTAACAATTTATTGTATTTCTCCAAGTTTGGCTATAAGGAATGTTTAATAGATTTATTTGGTTTTATTTTCGATTTAATTGGGTTCCATTTGTCATTTTACAGTTATTCTGGAGTAATTTAGATCACAAGGTTTGTTTTATACACTGTAAATAATGTTCGTCCCTACTTTAAGTTTACAGGACTAGTCAGGGTTGTAAATAGAAAAATGACTCCTTAGAGATTTCAGACTGTGGAAAAAACTTGTGCCTTGGAAGAATGAAGGAGGAGATGATATAAAAAAAAATTATTTCTTTTTGTTTCAATTGCAAAGGTTGTAATGGTGAATTTTGAGCTTTTACCCTAGGTGAGCTTGGAAATAGCCCGACTAGGGAAATTAGAGGAACTTAAGGCTTCATTTGCAGGCTATTATTGGATAGAGTGATCTAGTGCATGGAACATGGTCTTTAGGATTTGATAAGTCCTTGTGAGAAATGGTGAAGGTCGATGAATCCATTTCATCTAGTTTTGTGGTGTTTTGTTCCATCTAGTCCTATTAGCCCTATTTTAAGGACTTTGTCTCTATGATTTTTGAAGTATCATATAGATGACTTGAGGTTCTCTAACCCTAGAAATATTTTGAGTTTTCCAAAAGGGTATCTTGGTCCAAGATCAACTTGGGTTCTTTTTTGTGAAGTTTCATAGTTATTATAGTTTAGGGACCTGGCTAGGGCTACAAGGAATCATTAGCCCTACTCCTAGAAATAAGGAACTCGGTGGATGGATGGATGAGATTTGGATAGAAACCTTCAAGAATGGAGTCAATAAGAAGGAATTAGTGTGAGGCCTACCCTACAAAGTGTCTTTGTAATACCTAAATAGGTTTTGGTGGAATCTACCCTTGTAGGTTCAGCGAAGTGTGAACTCTTTATTTTAGTGAGGTTCTTGAACTAAGGTGTAAGAGAACCAAGTGTTCTACCCTTAGGTTAGGGTTGGAGAAGAATACCTAGTAGGTCTAGAGAAGAGATGTAGGAGTGAGTCAAGATGTCTCAGTGCAAGACCCTCCCTATGAATTTTAGCACATGGTGTAGGAAAAATTCCACTTTAGGTGGAGATGTTATCTCATTCCACTTTATGTGTGAGATCCACCTTTAGTGCTCTTATCACATTATCATCCTCACTTTCTTACACATGGTTACACATACTTCATTATACGATGGAGGACAATCCACCTTTGGTAGACATGTGATTCCACCTTGTGTGGTTGATAGGTTATCACTTGCATCACTCCTAGTTATCATGCATTGCCTATACATTCAAACACATCTACATTGTGATAAATTTATTTTGTATCCATTATTATTGATTAATATTGAATCAATCATTTGATCATATCATATTTCTCTCTCTTGTGCTATCAATTGAGTTTCTAGATCTTGGAATTTTCATTATTTTCCTTAGGAAAATTATTATAAGAAAAAAAATAGAATTCTTTAAGAAACCATTGATAAAATACATGATAAACTTAGGGTATTTGTCCTAATAAGAAAAAAAAGCAATGAAAAATATTATAGATGGGCTCAAAATGCTGAATGATAAGGCCTGGGATCTCCATGTCTTATCAAAGGGTATATTTGGTTCACCTTTTGTGAGTGTGAAAGGCAAAGGGAAGAGATAGAAAAGGGATCAACGTGACACGAGAACTACACATATTCTTGGTTCTTCTACTAGAATTCTCAGCCATGAAGAATTTAATAATGACCAAGCCCGTATTGTTTATGATCTAAAAATTGATGATGATTTGACACACAAGAATGTGGAAGATATGGAAAATTTGAACAATCTTCAGTGGGCTCTCAGGTCTGTAGACCCTTTTCTATTTTCTTTTATCTTGCTATTGGCTAGTTGTTGTTCTTCTTTTGGTTCTCTTATATTGTTAAAAAGATTAACCATGTATTAAAACTTCTAGGACATAAAAGATATCTATCAACATCATTGAAATATTTTTTTTGAAACAAATGGAGATACAATGGATAAATGAGAGTAAAAGAAATAAAGTATGCCTCTTTTCAACAACTTATCTTTGTAAATCTAATTAATTAAAAATGTAACAAAATGTCTTAGTATAAAAAACCATATTTTTTAAGATGTATGGACTAAATAAGAAAATAAATTTAAGATAAGATGCCTTAGGTTCACCAAAATTGTATGTATAGAAATGAGATACTAGACCTATGGATGAAAAACTAAGATCTCAAATCTTGATTAAATAAAAATGTAACACAAATAAATTCAGTTATAGTCCTAATACGAGAGCCAAACACTTAGGCTTATGTTCCCTTTTTGAAATGGAACTAAATCTATGGAGTGTATACAAATGAACTAGGTTGAATGATAGAAAATCATGAATTTTAGAAGAAAAGTTAATCTATAAAATGAAAAATAAAATGATATGCTAGATCTAGAAAGAGGACATAAAATGGAACTTTTATCTGTAATTTGTAGGTAAAAGTGATCAATGGTGTGTCGGGTGCCCTATTCTAGGGGTTTTCTAAACATAGAAGGGGGAAAAAATGAAATGATGAGGTCCTATTAAATAGTTTCATTAAAATACAACCAAAGTGCATTGTAAATGTGTGCTAAGAACCCTAGGCTTGGTGTTTTTTCCTTTTAAAAATATAAGATTGATTGTTAATATCATAATTTGTCATTTAAAAAAATCTCTATTGTCAAATTTTTACCCACACTCATGAAAATGCAAAAAACATGATTATGTTTTATATTTTTCCTAATTATTTAAAATCCTTTTTTTGGTGTTTCACCTTCATAGTAGCTATGATGATATAAAAGAGAGATTTACCTTAGATGGACATAGGCTAACTAATAATGAAAATATTGAAATAAAATTATTATTTATTAAAAGACCATTTCATTAGAGTTTTATATAATTGTGGTGACAAAATGAACTTTAGTAAAGTACTAGAAGTGTTAGTGCAATAACATTATCAAAATACATTGGAAGCATGAAAATAATATTAAATTTTGAATGCTATTATCTATTAATCAATATGCTAATAACCTAGATCCAAAGTAATTTCCTTGTCAACTTAATATCTCTTGGGCCTTATGAGTGAAATAATAGGTTCTTTATATAGGGCTCAAAAGGTAATTTGGATAAAAAAGAAACCAAAATAAATGGTCAAGTAAAAAATTCAAGACCAAATTCTTAATGATGATGGCTAAAACTTACATTGGTCATAATTTTGAGGCATTTTTGTGGCACATGAGTGATATGTTCGTAGGCCCTATTAAACTAGTGCCTCTAAAAGGGAGATGTGAGTTTTATGGTTTGTGATGCTAGATTTGGTGCTACTATTTTAATATTTGATGGTGATTAGGTTAGAATATAAATGATGAATATTTAAAGTATAATGAGATCTAAATAGGATTAAAATTCCCTAGAAAAAGAAACACTAAAGTAAGTCACAATATGAATGTGAAATTGTACAGGGATACAATTCACAACTTTACAAATAGTACCTTTTATCAATTTTTGATGCGATGGATCCATGGATTTTTGAGGAATAAATAAAATAAAATGTAAAATATTAAGCTGTAAGAAACACATTGGAGGATTAACAAATTGAAATTATTTTAACCTCTCATAATAAGAAGAAAACATACTAGCTTTTCCTCTCCTTTTATTATGGTAATTTCTATCTTTCACATATTCTTATAAATGTATATGGGAATCTACTACTAGGAATGAAATGTTAGCTTCATCACCCTTATATCTCCCCTAGGTTGGACGTATGAAATCATCAAAATCATGAAAAAATAACCATAATGAGAATGAAAATAATAATAATTTATCATTTTTGAGATCCTAAGGGTGATGGTTGGGTTCCTAGATGAATATTCAAGTTCTAAAATCAATAATCAAGAATTTCCCAGCTTATTTTAGTTCTTGCATGTTAATTCTTATTCTTGGGATGTCATAAGTTGATAATGCATTTGTTGAGATTATATGAGGATTTAATTGGTTTTCTAGTTTTGATCTTATTATGTACTTTAAAGACATGAGGTCATTTCATCCAATGTCTTAGTAATACAATTAAAATAAAATAAACAATAATGGCAGTCTACTAATAACAATATAAAAAGCTATAATAAAATCTCAAATTCTCTTAATATATTAAGAGGTACTAAATACATTTTATAGGCCTTATGGAACACAACCATATTAACTAATAATTAATGAAACGCGATGATGCCTTCCAACCCCCATACCCTCATGTTCCAAAATGTGGATATCCTAAAGATGTGGGGATGTGGATGGTGTGTCCCCTACCATAATTAAATTATTGTCACACTATCCTGGGATTAAAAAATGGTGCAACATACCTTAGGACACCATAGGGATTCTTGGATGTCCCTTGACTATATTGGGGTCATCTTCCCATTCCCCATCACCAAATAAACCATAAAGTATATTTTTTATCCTCAACCCTAAAATCAATGCCCTCAAACCTATACACTAAATCCTATTAGTATAGCCATTATTTCCTGTATGAATAAATGATAAAAAATCTTAGAGGCTAGCATAAGACCCAATATCGGTATAACCCACATTTTTTATAGTCAACAATAGAGAAAAGGGAACACTTTGGATAAAGAGTAACAATTCAATTATTATTGTGGCTGGGGGGAGGTGGGGTAGGGGGCGGTGTGGGAGGGGAGTGGTGAAGGGTGTGGATGGGAGACTATAGTTGATTTTTTTTAGCTATAGTGGTTACCCTACAATTTTATGGAGATCCACCCATAGATTTTCTAGATCCCATTTCCATTTATCATATCGATACCTAGAAGTAGTAGGGACAAAGACAATATTTTCACATATTTGGGTATGTACACGATCACGGTATGCCAAAAAGAAGGAATGGAAAAAAATGCATTTTCTATCTTTCCAAACAAGCCAAAATCTGCTTTGACTTTTTGTATAGGTCAAACAAAATTTTAATTTTATTTAGTATTACCAAACAATATCAAATGCCCATTAATATTTGATATCTGATTAAACTACAATACATATTCTAAATTGAGTACCCATTAACATAAGGTATCTAATCCAAATTGGATACTCATTCCAAATCGGATACCCAATCCAAATCAAATACCCATTCTTTAAAAATATTAACAAATGCATTTTAGTAAAATCGACATAACATTTTCATTTCTTATTGAAATTTTTATTTTTTACGGGCATTGGAAAGGTCATTACGAGAAATATAATATGGATAAGGTAATTTAATTATCTTGCTGACCAAAAATGAATTATAAACATCTCGCATGAATCCTTAATTTTGAAACTTGTAATAATCACATCTTTTGCATACAAAATCATTTTTCAGTTCAATTCTTTTCTCATAAAAATTGATATAGTTGAAGAGTAGTAAATAATGAAAAACTTACATTTTATGTACTAATGAGATTCAAAATTTTCATAAATCATCATATAGGGTTTCCTTGTTGTCTTTGATCCTTTTTACGCAATTGACCAAGATTACCTAGGATAAAATGTCTCACTATACCTCTCTTTCCCTGTCTTAATTTACTTATTTCTATCTTTCTATGTTTACCTTTCATTTTTTATCACTTTAAATCCATCTAGATATCATTTTCCCTTAATTTTCATCTCTATCTATCTCTTTGTCTCTATCTCTCTCTACTAATTTACCTTCTCTATAATTAGGTCCCTCCCTCTAAGTATCTTTACACATGCCTATTTCTTACTTGTCTCTATCACCTCCTTCCTATCTCACTCTTTCACCCTCTATCTATATCTCCCTATCGATATATCTATATCTCATTATCTCAGATATCCATAAATTTTTTTTATCTCTCCCTTCACCTATCATAATAAATCAATTACTTAGAGGGGAGAAGGGATGGGATTGTGGGGGAAGAGCTGGGATGGTGAGATGATGGAGGGAGAAAGGAGAAAGGGAGAAGGGGAATGGGAGATATATGAGGTAGATAGAGAGAAGGTGGACATGGAGACACATGAGGTAGAGAGAGAAAGAAGATAGTTAGGGGAAATAGTTTAATATCATGATGGATAGAGGTAATCATGGGGGAAGGGATGGGATAGTGAGATGAGTGAGGGGAGAGAGTGTGATATAGGTGGTAATTAGTTGGAGAGAGATGAGATGGGGATGGCCCTAGGATGTATTAAGGGTCCCTTCATGCCTTAAGTGGTCATCATATTTATATTAATAGGTCATTGGATATATTAATGGGTCTTAGGATAAATTAATAGTGTTGGAGATTTTCATTTATGCAAATAGATAACTGTATGTTTGTCACTGATGACAACATATAGTATACAACAAGGAAATGTATTCACTTTTCAGTATGGATATGTGGAAGCCTTGTTCGGTTGTTTTTATGTTTCTTAAATAGTTACTATACCATGTACATACACACATATTTAGATGTTCAGTAACAGTTGAGTTATGTTACTCTGTTTACTAGACATAGTTTCAAAAGATTGTTTTCAGAAGGCCGACAGTAATTTTATTGATTCTTTAGTTGCGTCTATCTATGGGATATGCATGTTTAGATTCATGTTTAGTTATGAGTCAAAGTTAATTAACCAAAGTCTCTAATTTTGTTTCATCCGAAGCACGATGATTAGGTAATTTTGGTGGAGCCGACTATGTGAAGTGATGCATCTATTTAGTTTGAGTTGTGCAGTTATAATTATGTTGCGTTCTTGGTCTGGCCAACAAGAGAAGTAGTGAAGGGATTTGTAAAGCTGTCAAAGATCATATATTTTGGAGAAGATACTTATAGTAGTTCACTAGAAGATCACCAAGAGTGAATGATAAGAAAAGAGAGAAAAAGAACAGAACAAAATGCTAATTGTTTTGGGACAGTAAAGCCATTTCATTCATCAGTCAAAGATATATGTGAAGAAGAAGTAAGTGGATACAATTTATTGGAACTGATCAAGAAATAAGGTCTACTCAAATATTTCATTATCATATATAGTGTATATCTATTTTACTGAAGGTTGCAGCCTTCATCATATTAGCAGTGAGCTTTTGGACAGTGATTCCACACCCCTAACAGGGTTATTTGTAAAAGACTCCTAACAAGGTCCAACCCTTAACCAGGTCACTGTACTTATTGCATTGTAAAGAAAAACTCTTAATAGGGTTTTAAGATCTTCTAATAGGGATTATTATACTCAAGTACAGTTCTTTGTGGGTTCTAATTCCCACCGAGGTTTTTACCTAGTTTGGTTTCCCTGTAACCAAAATTGTTGTGTTCAATTTTGTGTTATCTTAAATGTGTATGTGCTTAATGATATTCTGTAATTAAATTTTAGAAAATAATTAAAATTTTTGATAACTGATTCACCCCCCCTCTCAATTATCCCTTGGGTCTATTCCAACAATTGGTATCAGAGTCAAGTGCCTTGGAGAGAAAGCCTAATAGCTTAAGGTAGATTAAATGGCATACTTCTGGAAAGAGAGTCCAAAGTTTGATGGAGAGAATTATCTAGACTGGCAGAACAAAATGATAACACATCTTCAGTGTGTTGGTTTTGAGATCTATGAGATTACTACGCATGCAATTGATGTTCCCACCTTGAAAGACCTTGCAGAAGAAGACTCTACTAATAAACAAAAGGAAGTATTCACCCAAAATGCAATTGCCAAAGAAGCCCTAATCAGTGCCCTATTTGACAGTGAATTTCCTGAGATCAAGAAGGCAGACAAAGAATATTCAATTTGGAAATACCTAGAAGACATGTTTGAAGGAGACATCCAAGCCAAGAATGCACACACAAAGACATGGAATAAAAAGATACAACAATTTAGAGATGCTACCTGAAGAAAACATGAGAGATTACAATCAGAGGATTAATGAAGTAGTCTCAAGAATCAGGAACAATGGTGGTGAAATCTCAGAGGATGATATAATGGAAAAATTGATGACCACATTGACATAAAATTATGAAAGCATGATAATAATCTTGGATGAAACCATGCAGTTCTAAAAGGACTTCAAAAGAGAAACCTTGATTAGAAAAATATCATCATTTGAGATATCAAGATTGAAGACAGAACCTAAAATGGAAACAACTTTCAAAGCCTCAGTCCATGGTAAGAAATCCTTGGGCATCTCTAGTAATATTGAGAAAGAAGAAGTTGATACAAAACTAGAAGAAATAATTGCTATGATTGATAAGAAAGAACGGAAAGGAAAAGTAAAATATGAAGGAAAGATATCATTCAAATTTTTTTCATGCAACAAAGTTAGTCACTTTGCATCCAAGTGTCCTACAAGAGTCAAGAAGTACAGATCATATTACAAACCCAAATATACTAAGGACTGCTATCATGATGAATATGGTGTAACTAATGATGATTGGGGAGAAGATGAAATTGGATTTATTGCAATTAAAGATAATGAAAAAATGATTGACAAAATACAAATTGAAGATGAAAAGAAAGCACAAGAATTGACTTTAGTTTCACAAGATGACATCATAATAGACTGGATCATAGATAGTGAGTGTTCACATCACATGATAGGTGACAAAGATATATTTGTACATCTAGATAAGTACAAAGGTGGAATGGTAATATTTGGAGATAACACTTCCAAACCTATCATAGGAAGAGGATCTATCACCTTAGATGGAAAGACCATGACAAATGATGTTTTGTATGTTGATGGTTTGCATCATAACTTACTAAGTGTTGAACAATTTCTATATAAAGGATATCGGTTGGAGTTCAAAAACAACAGATGCATTATTAACAACAAAGGAGACATGATTGCATTAGGCTCAAAGACCAAAGGTAATTTTTTTTAGCTTAACTCTGAAGTAAGTTGTTTTGTTGCAAAAGTGGATGATAGTTGGCTTTGGCACAAAAGACTTTGTCATATCAATTTTGAAAACATAGTGAAGATAAGTAATGTAGAGGAAGTAAGAGACCTTCCTAGTATTGCAAGACTAATTGATACTATGTGCATGGAATGTGTGATGGGAAAGCATGTGAGGACCTCATTCAAAAGCAAACGGAACTCTACAGAGAACAAATTAGATCAAATACATACAGACTTATGTGGATCTAATCAAACAAGATCATACTATGGTGAAAGGTACTTCATTTTTTTTTTATGATTTCTCCAGGATGATGTGGGTTATGTTCTTAAAATACAAATCTAAAGCTTTTGAGAAATTCAAAATATTCAAAGCGAAAGTTGAAAATGAATCTGGATTAAAGATAAAATGTTTGAGATCTAATAGAGGAGGAGAATTCACCTTTGATAAGTTTCTTGAGTATTGCAAAGAACATGGGATCAAAAGACAACTAAGTGCACCCAGAACCCCTTAAAAAAATGGAATTGCAAAATGAAGGAACGGGATAATACTTGACACGATGTGCACTATCATGATTGAAGGGAAAGTTGTGCACACCTATTGCAGAGATGCAGTCAATATAACTATTTATACTATCAACAAAATTCAACCAAGACTAGGCATAGACAAAACACAAAATCAAGAAGAATCACAGATTATAGATGAGAGTGTCACACCTAAAATCTCAAAATACACATCTAAATACCACTCTAAAGAAGATATCATTGGAGATAATAGCATTAAAGATTTGACAAAACCCAAAGAAAAAGGTTCAACTGTTGATGAAGAGGTATGCTTACTTTCACAGATTGAATCCTTAAGTGTTGAAGATGCGTGTAATGATTCAGATTAGCAAAGTGCAATGCAAGAAGAATTAGATCAAATAATGAAGAATGACACATGGGAATTGGTCCCTAAACCTTGTGACAAGAACGCGATTGGAACTAAGTCAATATTCAAAAACAAAATGAATGAAGATGGGACAATGATAAGAAATAAAGCAAGATTGGTATGTAAAGGATATGCACAAAGAGAAGGAATTGACTATTCTGATACATTTGCCCTTGTGAGCAGACTAGAAGCTATAAAGTTATTTTTAGCATATGCAATATTCAAGAACTTCAAAGTATATCAGATGGATGTCAAGTTAGCTTTCCTGAATGGTAACTTGAAGGAAGAAGTCTACATAGAGCAGCCTAAAGGATTCAAACTTTTAGAAAAACCAGACATGGTATGCAGACTAAAGAAATCCCTCTATGGACTTAAATAGGCCCCAAGAGCATGGTATGAGAGACTTGATGGCTACTTAACAAAGAGTGGATTCAAAAAGGGAGCAGCAGATTGCAACCTATTCATCAGAGAGACGCCTAAAGGTTTAATTCTTGTTTCTATATTTGTTGATGACATTATTGTTTGAGGAAATGACAAGCTTAGTCCAAAATTTGCAAAAGAGATGTAGAGTGAATTTGAAATGAGCATGATTGGACCTATAAAATACTTTTTGGGATTAAATGTAAAGCAGACCGACAGAGGTATATTCATAAATCAGTCTAAATATGTAAAAGAGATATTGAAGACATTCAAGATGGAAGACTACAAGTGAGTAAGCACTCCTATGATAACATGAAGCAAGCATTATAAAAATGATGACTCCATAGAAGTTGACAAAACACTTTACAAATTCATGATTGGAAAACTCATATATCTCACTCAATCTAGACTAGATATATCTAATGCAGTTGGAATTGTTGGGAGATTTGTAGATGAACCTAAATAGAATCACCTAATGGCAATAAAAAAGAATATTCAGATACTTAAAGGGAACTATAGACTACGGTTTATGGTATCCTAACTTAGAAAATGTAGAACTTCATGTGTACACATATGCAGATTGGGAAGATTGAGTTGATGACAGAAAGAGTACCTCAAGAAGAGCAGTATTTCTTGGAGATAGGTTGCTTACTTCGACAAGTAAGATGCAAAACTACATTTCTCAGTCAACAATAGAAGCAAAGTATGTAGCAGGCGCATTGAATTGTTCAACAATGGTTTGGCTCAAACAGATGATTAAAGACTTTGGAATTCAGATTGATTATCCCATTTTCATCCATTGTGACAACACTAGCACTATTTGTATGCACCCTAAAATGGTCCCCTAGACTTTGGGCCCCATTTATCATTTTATCAATTTATCAAATTTATGAATCAATGCTTTGGAACATTTTCAATTCAAATCAATTTCCTTAATCTAATTGAAATTAATTCAATTATTCAATTATTTCAATATTTCCTAGGGTTTGATCATTTTTATTTAATTAAAAGATTTAATCTCCCTTTTAATTAAACTCCTCTTATTTAATTAAATTCAATTTCTCCCATTTAATTAAATAAAATTCTTCTAATTTATTTAATTGAACAAAACCTCTCCTTTAATTAAATAAATAAAAATCCTCACTTAAAGCACTTTATTTGTTGAAAAAGGAAATAAATTAAATGAAAATTAAATAAAAATCCCTTTTTCATCACATCTTCCTAAGTGGTGGGTTTTTGCCTCTTAATCTCAACCATTGATCAATTCTTTTTGCCCCTTAATCTCAACCGTTCACTTTCCTTTTAAAGAAATCTCTCCTTCTCATTTGATAATCAATCATCAATAATCAATCAATCATCAATCATCAATAATCAATCATTCATATATTAGGTTTTCATAGTATTGTTATGCTATAGGTTTGGAGAGAAATTTTGGAGGAGAATTTGAGCACTTGAGCTTGGATATTGCAACTTCTCTCTTCTTGTCTACTTCTTCTTGCATCCATGGCTATTCATGTAGATTAAATTCATGTTTATTTTCATAGATTAGATTTGCATATTTCCTTTCATAGATTAATCATGCATTCTTATCATTTAGATTAATTTCTTTTCATGTGCATTGCAATCATATAGAGTATATCTCATTTTCATGCATTGAATCTCTCGTTTCATGGTGTACTTGCATAGGCACTAACTAGGTCAATCTGAGGGCCTCCATTTCAAACCTTTGCACTCCATGACTAGAGAGCTATGGATTGATATTTGAGGCCTCATTCTTGAG
>MU226051.1:6797348-6809136 GCA_018584345.1 Thuja plicata | reverse complement strand
TTTTTGTTATTATTTTAACATGGTATCAGAGCAGGTTGGTTTAATCTTTGATTGAGTTTACAGGTGAAGGAGCTACCATATCTTGGAGCACTCCAATATCGGAGACTCTTGAGAGAGTGTTGAGAAATATTTGAATTTTTTTTGGGTTTGGCTGGTTTACCGCCAAACCTGATTTATCTATTACATACATTATTGGTTTATCTATTGGATACAGTACTGACTTGTTTTGTGTAGGTTTGGAGACTTTCATTTTTTGGCTCTATACTTGCATGCTGGTTTTTTTATTGATCTCTCTTATTTGATCTATAGGTTTAATGAAAATTTATATCTCTGGTTTTAATTCTATATCTCTAATCTCCACAATTCATATATCTATCTCAACTTTCCTTTTAGTATTTCTCTTTGCATGTAGACATTTTGTTCATTATTTTGTTCTAGTTATAATCTTTAGATTCATTGTGTTTATCTGCAGGAAATATTTTTACTCTAATGATATGCACAATTTAATCTATGTGCAACCTTATTTTGTTAAATCCCTTTTTCATTTGAATACTATCATATTCTTTCCATTTATCTACTTGATGCAGAGGCACTTGCCATTAGTGCATGCATCTTAAAAAAAAAATTCACTCAAAACTGTCCAGTCGTTGCCCTCTGCATAGACCCATACTCTATCATGAATATATTTTGAAAAACAAAATATTTTTGAAATCCCTGCGGTGAGGATGGGCATAACAAGAGTCTCTAAAACATACTCTGAGATGAGCCCGATCCAACAGTTGAATTGGGAGATATAACCCCCACAACAACACCCATTTTTTCTGTGATAAAACTCAAGCCTACAACATATGTAAACTCTGCATTATCCATTTGACCTCTACATTATTCATCTGTAACCACATGGAAGGGATAGATATCATTCTTATTCTTTTTTTAGTGCTGCTATTCTAACAAGTTTTTTTTAGTTTCCTGCATTCTCTTATTATAGATATAATCTGACTTGTTCTTTTTTGCAGGTTTAACTAATTATAGGTTCAGTTTGAACGTTATTTTATCTTTGGCTCTTTATTGTGATGATATATATTTTTTCACTTTGTTATTATCATAATTCATTTTGATTTATCTTTATCTCAACATAATTCATTTGTTCATATATTTATTTAAATCTCATTCTTTTTAAATTTTTAAATTCATGTAAGTTTAATCACTTTTATTTAGTTTTTTTTGAGTAATCAAATCTAAGTTAATTGCTTAAATTATATTAAGGTTCTCAATCATTTTTTGCCTTATTTCATCATGACAAAATTAATGCCAAATTTTAAACTTACAAGTTCAAATTATTCTGTTTGGAGGATGCACATGTCTATTTTTTTTAAATCTCGCCACCTTTTGGATAGTGTCTTCACAAATTTTGAAACCAACATCCACCGCTCCTCAGGCTGACCATGATTCCTGGCAGTTGAAAGATGAGGAAGCCTTTGGTCTAATTGGATTCTCTTTAAATCTAGACTTATATCACCTTATCTCTGATTGTAGTGAGGCTCATTAGGCTTGGCATGTCCTGGAGAACACATTTCAAACTCACCAAAACTCTACACCGCACTGTGACATTATGTATCCTTTAAATGACTTTCCTATTTGGTATTGTTGGAATTATATTGAGATGATGTACTGAGAGAGGAGGGGTTAATCAGTACCTCTAAAAATTTTCTTGGTTAGCCCATTAACCCTTAGTCATCAGTTTGTAATTTATCTTATCCAAGTGTTCATCTTTCTTTATACATATGTAATCATATCATACATTCTTTTAGTATGTAACAATAATAGAAACATTCATAAAAATAGATAACACATGACACAAGATATGATATCGCAGAAAACTCCTGTTAAGGAAGTAAAAACTGCAGTGGGGATTGTTACCCACAAAAACTTCACTATCTGCAGATAAGAAGGGGCCAGTTAAGGATTACATTTGGTCACTTCTGATGACCTACCCTGTTAGGATTATTACAGTGGAGACCTATTAAGATCTACTTCATTTGAAGCTTTAGCAACACTATTAAGTGTGCACTCTGTTAAGAGATTTGGAAAGAACAGTTAAGTCCACCTTCTACAAAAGGATTTTAGATGTGATGCACTTGTTAGAATGCAACTACATAAGTCTTTGATCTAATGATAAATGCAATCTTTAATTGCTGATAATATATCCTATAAAGATTCATACATTTAAGTAATCATCCTTTCATGATTGAATAGTACCTTTGTCTGCTTGTCGGTAGCCTCTGTGTGTTCTTGATAACTGATATACTCTGTTTCTGATCTTTGCATGAATTCTGCCTTCTTCTCCTTAGATCCTCTTCGTGGCTATCAATAAAAAGAATTCATTTTCTCACAATTGAGTATGAACATCTATTTATACTAGTTTAGGTTCAATTATTGATTCATGCATCACAATTTTACTCTAGATCCAAGGTTTACAACTTGACCTTGATCTTTAGTTAGATATGCTTTAGATCTGTTAGGATTGTTTAAAGCATTAACATAAAGCTTGCATGATCATGAAATTCTGATTTAAAACAAAATAAAACTCTATAAATAGAATTACATTTCTTTATATGTCGTGTGAAACTCAGATCCACAATTTGCGGGTTCTTGATCTGTCTGTCGGTTCTGATGGTTGGTTTTCTTGATCATCGGTGTTCCTTTCCTGAACTGGTCATTGGGTATGCCTTTTCTATTTCTATCAGGTTAGTTCTATAAACTGTGTCTGCGGTAATGATTGTGTTTGCCGGTGATGCCTCTGGTCTCCAATGATGCTTGTCACTTTTATACTTAGCATTCTTCTTAAAAATCTTTGTTCTATCGGGTATGCTTGCATTTCACCGGTACTGCTTATTGTTCACCGATAATGCTTGCTATCTGCCGGTAATGCTTTCTGTCTATGTTTTTCAGTGAGTATACTAATGGCAAAATAATGTCATCAATCTCCCCCTTTGACATTAGTATCAAAAACATGATATGTGAAACATACTGAGTGTATTAGTATGTACACCTGTGTATACTTCTTCCTTAGTCATTTGAATGACTCCCCCTATGTATATGCTGGTAATTGTAAGTATATATATATCCTTTATCTTTTCTTTTTCAACTGATATATGTATTGTACATAACTATATGCATTTCCTTTCCTCCTTTTTTTATTCTAAAGGCAAAGGTACTTACAACTTTTCAAAAAGGTGGGAATGTGAGGATTTGACTTCCTCCATCATTTTCTCCCATTTATCCTTCAGCATTTCTAGAGCCATGTGCTCTAGTGAAATCCTTACATGGATATCATAGATGTTGTCTACTACAGACATCTCTGGGGTTGCTATCAAATTTCTTGCTTCAGAAATATGATGCTGCAGAATTGTAAGATTTGGTAGAATGTGTGTTTGAAGCTCTGTGATCTCACCTCTAAATTGAGTCTCAGCATCCCATATTTCTTGCCTTAGCCTATTGCCTTAATGACCATGTCATGATGTGCCTTTATGCTATCGACTTGTGAGGTTAGGCTTTGTGCACTCTGTGTGACATTTGAATCAATTTCTGCTAGTTTGTCACTATTTTCTTTTCCATATTTCTCTAGTGTGCACATTTTTTAAACTAAGGTGATTGCTTCAGCAATCATTGGCTCTAATTCATCACTGAGTTCTGAGAGCTTTACCTTGTTCATTGCCACTTCTTGGCTGATTTTATCAATTATCATGAATTTATATTTCTTTTCTGCTTGCTCTTCCATTGCTTTATCTTCCTCTACCCATTGCTCTGTAATAGCGTCTGTGAGTACATCAATTTGTTCCTTAATTGAAGTATTTTCATCAATTTTCACTTCAGGAACTAGTTGGTGGAGTATCTCTTTAGCCTTGTCAAGTGTCATGTTTTATATTTGTGTTTGGATCTTCTTCTTCTTTTGGCTTTCCTCTGACAGAGTACTCCAAACTCTTAAAGTTTGTCTCTTTCCAATGTGGTAATATCCCAATTTGGAACTTCAATGACTTCATCAAGTGTCACGGCTAATATATCCTTCTTTACTATTTTATTCTTCTTCTTCTTCTTTGGCTGGGATGTAGTGGTAGATTGATGTAATGCCATTTGTAAGGCTTGAGACTAGGTTGACTTAGTTGGTGAGTGTTTAGAGGATGAGGCATCCTTTTGTATCTGTTCAGTGTTCACCGCCTGGTTTGGTGAAGATGTCTCCTCATGTACCTTAGGTGTATCTGCAGATGAATCTTCTTTTTGTTTCATTTCCTTATTTCTCTTAACTTCCTCACTCTTATCTTTCTCTTCAACCTTTCTTGATGTATCCTCTATTGTTTTATCTGCCTCTTTCTATTGTTCTTTTGATACATCTTTCTGCTCATCGGTTGCATCCTTCATTTCAATGTCTATCTTCTTAGGAGTGTTGGATGCACCTTGGTTTTCATCGGTACCCATATCCTTGGGTATATCATCATCTTTATTAGATGATTTATCCTGCCTTGACTGTATATCATTAGCATCTATTAATATATGCATATTTGTCGGTGTATTGACAGTTGTAGTGTCAATAGCTATGTCCTATTCATCGGTCTTACCCTCTGCAGTATTGATGTTTTCATCTTTTTGGATCTTTGTTGTAGGGTCTTTTCCTGTAATGGTGTCGACAATGTTGTCTAACCATGAATCATCATTCATATCAACATCTAAGTTACCCTTTATTAAAAGTTCCTCTTTGGTAACTACTTCATCCTCCAAGTTAATGTGGATGGGGCTATCCAGTACTTGATCATGTTGGCCATCTTTTGATCAATCTTCATCTATAATATCAGTTTGTTTTTGTCATTTGATTTGTGCTAATTCATTCTCCAACTCAATTGTTGAGTGACCTGTTGTGTTGATAGGTTCCTTTTGAGGACTGTTTTCCTCATTAGGTTTTAGTATTCCACTCCATATCTTGTGAGTGTCTTCTTCTAGCTCTATAAGCTTTCCTTGAAGAAATTTATAAGCTCTCAATTTTGGTGAGAATTTCTTGGTATATTTCTCCATCACTTCATTGATTTCTTCTTTTGTTGAATCAGCAGGCATAAGAGAGACTAATACTCTTTCTCTTATCCTCTTCTCCTCATGGAATGCAAAAGTGAATCTAGAGGATATCTTATCAAAAAGTTCTTGTGGAACATCTTGTCTTGTGAAGTGTAGTGGGACATAATAATGTCTGCACATTTTAGCAATAAGTGCATCTTCAATCTTATTTTGTTCTTCTGTATCCCATCTTAACCATTTCCTAATTTTTGGATGTCCAACGGATGTAGCTTTAGAAATGCACTTACATATGCTATCAATGTCATTAGATGGAGATGTAACCTTTTTTTTTTCCTTTGCAAGCTTGACAGTGTCAGGTTCATCCATTGCTGTATCTTGTAATTCTTCATTTGTCTGAACATACTTTCTCCTCTTTATAGGTGCCCTAGCTGGTTGTTTAGCCTTTGTAGGTGTAGGTTTACTCTTGTAAACCTTCCCTTTTACCATGGGAGAGGGAGTAACATCTTGTGTTGTTTGGCTTCTAGTTCTAGCCTTTTTAGTTGGAGGAGGAGGTGGTGAATCAATTTTCTCTTCCTCTGATTCTTGTTGCTCTTCTATTTCACCAATGGAAGTTGTTCCTCAGTGTCTTCCTCCTTACTTTGTTGTTCCTCCTTACTTTTTTGTTCCTCCTTACCTTCTTGTTCCTCCTTGCCTTCTTTTTCCTCTTTACCCTCTTCTTCTTCTTCACCATCAGAAGGTATTTTCAAGTTCTTTTTAAAATTCTTGACCGTTCTTTTAGACTGCTTGACAGCCTTCTTGACAACAAGAGTTGATTTAATCTTTAGTTTGGCTTCCTCATATGTGCCAAATCTTAGTTGTTTGTTGTCAATGGGTTCATTTAGTAATGCCTGAATGCATTCTGTTGCTAATCCAGCTTTAATTTCATAATCAAGATTTTCAAGTCATGATTTCCTAGGAACTATAGCTTGAATGTAGGTGAAATCTGTATCCACCATAAAACAAATATCTTCTTTGTATTCCTCTATCAGACTTTCAGGAATTCTACTCCTAGCTTGTCACATTTCCTTAATGGCTTTGAAATACTCATGTATGACATTGTAAAAGTCTGTACCAAGTGATTCTATGAATTCACTTATTTGCATGGTGATTGGTCTACTTGTGTCCCATGCTACATTTCCTATTGAAGGAAAGTACTCTTTGAAGTAGAAGAATATACACATTATAAGGGAACCAAACTTACATGTGTTTGTCCTTGAGGACCTTATGGTGCACATGTTCTCAAATTGATGCAATAGGATCTCAGCCAGATCCATCTTCTTCCCCTATTTTATGATCTTATATGCTGTTCTCATTACAGTGCTAGAAATACTGTTCATTTTGCTAGCTTGGAATATCTTATATCCAACTACGCATGCTCCAAATTTCAGCTCTCCATCGGTAATAGTATTTACTTTTAGTGCCCTCTTGTCTGAATTTTCACTGGTTAACCTTTCCACTTCTGCAAGAGGTGGATGTTTGCGAGCCTGAGGTTTGTCGGTTGTTGGATAACCAGTCATGGCATGTATAACATCCTTTGTTATAGCCTTGGGTTTGTTCAGCCATAGAGCGTTGTCATGGACTCTTCTTAGAAAAATTTTGATCCACTCTATTTTGAAAACCCTCACAAAATGAAGTGCATTTGTGATTCCTTTCACTTCTAAGTGTTTATACTCTTCTTTGAGCTTTCCACCTTCATCACAAAGTGCCTCATGGGCATTGTCAAGTTCCAGATCTCCTATCTCTAATATCTTGCAGTGAATGAAGTATCTAACATTCTCAACCAATAAAACCCTAGTTGGGATTTGGGAGAATGCTCTAGAATCATCTGGTTGAGAGGCTATCTCAGGATGTAACTTATATTTTGGTTCAGTACATGCCCCTCTACTAACAAGTCTATAAGGTTTCTTCTTGTCAACCTTGATTTTCTCTACCCTAGACATTGATGCCATCGTATTTGAATTTTAGGGCTTTCTATAAATCAAAACAGTGCTATCGGTGAGTGGATTAACTTACTGAATGTCTATGATCTCCTTTGAATCTGAATTTTCTGTGAATTCCTTCTGCTGGGTCGCTTCTCAAACTGCACAAAAATCACTCTGCTCTGCTAGAAAATTGCGGGTGCAAAAATGAGCTTTCCTGTCAGGATTTTATTCTTTTTGGTGCCCTAAGTTTTCATTAATGCTTATCGACTCGTCAGTTTATGAAGACTAATTTTTTTGGTAAAGACATTCATAACACCGTCGGTGTCTATGCAAAGCGTCGAGGTAGCTAGCGGTTTGAAGACTTCATCGATGCTCGTCGGTGATGTTGCGATGATAGCTTTTGTAGATTTAGTGTTTACCAATATCCGTCGGGTTACACTTAGCTTGTGTAATGACCAATACATTCTGGTAAGTGTTGACAGGGTTTTCCTGATCGGGTCCGCCAACAGTCATAAGTTGTCACCGGGTTCCGGAGAAACCGGCCAACTCCGCCTGTAAAAGTAGTCTGGGGGAAATAAATCCTCTGGGCCTTCAAGCACCTGGGTGTCGGGTCACGACAGTGCGGGGCTCGGTTGGGAGAGGTGACTATTTTCGAGGGGGATAGCTGGTTACTTCAACTCATTTCTCCCAGAGATTCAATTTAGTGAGGGTTTTCCCGGAGTATTCCACACTTCGCAAATAAAATGAAAAAAGATCCTGCAGGGTTAGAGACATTTATCTAACTATAGTCATGCTGAAAAGTCTGGAACATCAACAATACTCTGAAAGACTACTAAATACCAAAGAAATACACAACCATCAGTTAGCATTTCATCAGTAGCGGGAATAAAGAGGTCGTTAATCTACTTTAACACATTCAGAGCAAAGGACATACAGAACATTAAAACATGAAATACCATTAACTCAGAAGCAGAGATGATAACAACAGCATTGCCATGAATCCTTCCTTCTTCATTAGTGTTCAATCCAGCAAGCACTGGTGCGTGATACAATAGTGGCTCCAAGGGAGCATCTAACTACTAAGAACAAAACAAAAGAGCATTGAGCTATGCAACTCAACAAGCTAAAAAAAGAATTCCTTTTGCTATTTCTTATGGACAACAAAGTCATCAATTTCGCCGACCCTTGGAAATGGGTCGATTTGCCTATTTATACAAATCTTTAACCCTAACCCTAACTTACTGTGTTTGAATAAAATACAATATCTGGGGGCCGGTACTACCTGTGCCACCCTACAAAAGACCTGGAGACGGAATAGGCCTGCCAGGTCACAGGAAGAAGATAAGAATATACATCGGAAGAATCGGCCTCGAGAAGAGAGCCAAAGAGAAGAAAGAAGAAAGTAGGTCCCTCTGTAATCGAGGCTACATGCCTCATAAATGGGAAATGCGGCGCCCTATCTCCAATGTGTCAGGTGTACCCTTGAACGGTGCCTCGAGAATACCATTGTCAGAAATCAACTGTCGAGCCAATGCCCCTTAATGTATCCAACTACCTTCTGACAGTCTTAATTAACCGCCTCTGAAAGTGACCGGTTGGTCTCGGGGACCAAGACGCAGATAACTTTAAAGAATATAAAATTGTGGATCTGGGACTCCGGGATCTGGGAACTTACGTCCCCAAAAGAATAAAGAATACCGAATGCTCAAACTTCCCCGGTTCTCAGGGAATGCTCAAGGCTGATTATTATCACCAAAGGCCTGAAGGAGGCAGAAAATGCCATCTTCATCAATCTTCTTCAGACTGGCCCTTCTGAATCTGGCCATCTCAACTTGTTCCCCCAGTTCTGGAACATCACTTTCAAACTCATCCGCCATCTTTGCGGCGTCATGGCCTCTGAGCACCACCTTGGTCAACTTAACCATTTTGGCCCCATCAATTCCTTCCGGAGATTGATACCGGGAGTTCATTATTTCATCAAAACCTCCCAAAACTGACTCCTCAGGAGTATAAGTATCTGCGCTGAATGGATCTATCCCGGAAGCCTTTATTACAAAAGATTTACATAAGTTAAAAGTATACTTTACTTTATTTACCTTTTCTTGTAAGGACTCTACCAGTTGCTTGGTTACCTCCAATGTGAGGTCTAGTTTGGAGTGCTGAGTCCTTACGAAATCGAATGGTTCCTCACCCAGAATTCTGGATTCGGAAATTATATCTTCTCCCAGAGTGAGGAGCTCTTCGAGCTCTGCCTTCCACGCCTGGTAATTCTCAGCATCACTCTCCCACTGTTCAATTAGTGCTTCTTCCTAGCGAATAACCTGCCAGGCTGTGTATAGATTCGGGAGAGTGGATACTAGGAAACGCCGGATGTTCCCTATCTGCAGATTGGCCCATTCATCAACTGCTTGGGCCTTCTTCTTCATTACTCGCAGGGAGTCTATGTCACTCTGCGGTAATTCTTCTAAGGTGGAGGCCTGTGGAGGGACGGCGCTGATGGGTCTGGCCAGCTCATAAAACAACTCAAGAAGGTTGGCGTTCTCCTTTTCTGCTTTGAGCCTCTGGGCCTCTTTCTCGTATCGGGCCTCCACTACTCTTGCTGCTTCTTTCAGCAGGTCTACTTCACCCTGCTTTCCTCTTTTACCCAAGTGTACCTCTGCGATATTCTAATCCGTGGGGTCTGCAGTCGCTTCATCGGCATCTGGGGGAGGTGTTTCCACTACCGCAACTGTTTCTCCGCCTGCCCCAGTTCGCAATGTGTGAACTGTCTGGGCCTTCTTTGTCTTCGGCGGGGCCTGAGCCAAGGCCATCATTTCGGCCAGAGAGATAGGGGCTGTTGGAGTGGTTGGGGATTTTCTTTTCTTGTTCTCCACCAGCCACGGAGGTGGGAGAGGTGGCCTTCCTACCAGAGTCTGCTCTTCTGATGCTCTCCCAGTGTCCGGTGGTGGTTGCTCCTTTTCAACAAGCACCTCCTCTGCCTTTCCTACCGGCACTTCTTCTTCAGCAACATCTTCAATCTCTATATCCTCGGCCTGGTCTGTGATGTCGATTGGTGAATCTGGACCCTGGTCGGCCTCTTCGAGGATTACCTCTTCAATTTTCTCTTCTCCCTCGTCTGTTCCTGCCCCTGGCTGGATCTCTTCTGTCATTGGTACCTCTTTGGGTAGTATGGGAGGTATCTGGCCAAGATTCAAAGTTTGGGCCGCTGTTATTACGTGCCTGAAGGTTGCCCCTGGGAGTGGCCCCTGGAACACGGTGGCTGGGGTTACGGTTGTTCGCGAAGATCCGGGTCTGGGTTCCCCAGCGAATGCCGTTTGTTCAGTTTGTTGTTGGTCCACTCCCGGACCTTGTACTACCTGAGCCCCGGAGATAATTTCTGGTCTTTGCTCCTCTGTTTGCTGCTCTTCTTGTTCTGCAGCTTCTTCTTCCAGGTCCCGGAGGTCCACAGCCTCTTGTTCTTTTTCCGGGACTTCCATCCCTGCCTGTGTGTCACCACCTTGCAAGTTCCCAAATTCATCGGTTGAAAATAGATCAAAATCTTCTTCTGGAGGGGGACTGGCTGGGTCCTCTGCTTTTTCTGCCTCTTTCTCCGACTCCGGGGAACTAGAAGAGAGGATCTCTACTTCTTTTGGGAGGGAAGCCCTGGGCGCTGGTTCTGCCTTTGGCTGTGGGATATGCTTTTTCTTCCTCCGGGTGATCAAAGGCGGCCCCGCATATGCTATTGCTTCTGCCTCCGTGGGATCCACCCCCATCGCCATCGCCATTAAGGCAGCCAGTGAAGGGGAGGAAGGAGGACGAATTGGCCCAGACATGAGCGAGGGAGTCGCCAGCTTCGTCAATAGTTGCTCCCTCATTTGTTGGGAGGCCGCCATGGATTGCTGAAGTTGCTCTTGTATGGGAATCTACTGCGCGGGGGGGTGAGAGCTATCCCCTTTCCTTTGGCTATGCCCTGTGCAGAAGTCCCGGCTGGCGAAGATGTCCTGGCCCCCGGAGTCGATCTTAATACCGGCGGTGAAGTTACTCTTTGTGTTGGTCGGGGACCAAGGCGCGCACTCCTGGGGCACACCTGCTTGAAATATGTATGACTTCGCTCGACAATTTCCTGAGTGAAGTCCTCGATTGTGTGATCTTCTTGGGTGGCCCAGTTTATTGCGGGCAGTGCCAATTTATCAATCCCCTTTTCTTTATACTTGGGATCTGTGGTGGGGGCGTCATCTGAAAAGCCCTCCAGGAATCTCTAGAGCTTTAGCTCCTACATCATTCTAGCCATCATCCTATCATAATTCCGGCTGCGCACATCCATATCATCCTGGCGATCTTCCCAGAAGTCTTCTATGTGTGCTTGGTGGGGCTCCAAGGCCCGAGGTAGCGCTATCGCAATTTGGCCATGCGGATCAAAGTTTTTTCGCGCAAAATAGAATTCCTGCAAGTTGTAACTTTTAAGCTCATTGTCTGCCTCCTTTGCGGCGGCCAGACTGTAGGTATAGTTCCCACAAGAGATCAGGAATGAAACATTGGTGACCTTCTTGAGGCCTAAGAAGGTATGCAGCTCCGTCATTTGTCTGCAATACTCCAGCAGCACGATCTTGTCCCCGTAATGCCTGGGCAACAAGTAGGGTTTTCCGAAGAAGCCGGCGACCCTAATGTAGGTATGCTGCTGGAACTGAATGTAGTAGTGCCCATAACTACTAACCAATTTCATCACCTTAGTAGATAGGCGGTATCCGGCATCCCGGGTGGGCGTCAGCAGATGATGGTAAACG
>MU226051.1:6731012-6767704 GCA_018584345.1 Thuja plicata | reverse complement strand
CAATGACTTTAACATGGGGGCATACACTCTACTCACTTTTTGCACACACACACATTCAAAATAGTTTTCAAGATTTAAAACTTTTCCCTTTATGGATTAAAAGAAACTAATCCTTAAAGCATGGTCACACACATTTTTTTTAAATTTTTTTAAGGATCTGTTGATCCTTCCAGTTTAATTTACATGGATCTCTTGATCCCACCAGTTTCAATTTACAATTATTTGATCCCTTTAAGAATAGATCTCCCTGATGGGTTGACTAGTGAGTAGCCACATTCACTAGGCAGTTCAATTCCATCTTTCCAGTTACGCCTTTTGTGTGGTTCACAATGAGACATAAGTTCTCATTGGGCAAGACAATCACACCCTTTTCTCTCTCTACTTAACTATGTGATATCCCTCTTATCGTGATCTTAGGGTTGATAAAGACTTAAGTCCCTTGGGGGCTTGAGGGTTTCTTTATCCCTTTTGGATTCAATAAGATTATGTTTTCTGTATATTCTCCTTTACCAAGAGTTTATGTTGAGCTCATACTCTTGCTAAAGTGGGGGCTAAATGTATAGTCAAAAAATGGAAGCACTTCCATTGTAGATGTGTTTAGCCTTCTGAGTAAGTGGTTTGGGGTCATGACAAGCACCTTGAATGGGTTCCTGATCTTGACATGGCTTCTCCCCTATTCTGTCCCTCTTTCCACTCCTGATTAACCTGATTTCTGCATTCTAAACTTTAGAATTGTGATTCTAGGCTTCAGGGTTAGGGTCAACCTTTTAGGTCTATGTTGACCTCAACCCTGACCTAGGTCAGGGTCAACCTTGACCCTAACCTAGGGTTCAGATCTTGAGGTCTCATAGTTTTTGGAGGTCAGCCTTTGCAAAAAGTATTTCTCGCTTCTGGGTCGGCTGTTTTGGGTTCTGAAGCGTTGATTTCTAAATTATATTTAATATAGCTCCTCTCCTAGGGGTAAAGGATTTAATGAGAATTTAATCCTCCTATGTAGGCCTCCTTAGAAGATTGTGCCCTAATTTCATATAAAAGGGAAGTTTTCTCTCTCATTTTCTCTAACAAGGATAACCATCATCAAACGAACGAAGTCTTCTAATCAGGCATTCTCAAGTTATCTTCAAGTGTGATTCAAGCAAGAAATCAAGAAATATTTCAAGAAAGAATTTATCCATTCAAGTATCCATCTTCATGAAGGAGATCCATTGGAAGCCATTGAAGGATTGAAGCTACATGGTGCTCTTTTGGTGATCTCTCCATCCACCTTCTTCCAAGCCTATTCCAAATTCAAGAACCCATTCAAGACTTGGTGTTGGAGATCTACAAGCAAGAGATTGAATACATCCTACCTTTCTACATTCCATATTTTGAACCATACTTGTGGATTCAAGGATTCAAATCTGCCACAAGGACTCTTTCAAGCAAGGTGAATTTATGCATTTACTTTGTCCATTTCTGCAATTTCAATTACATATATTTGAGGTTAATTCCAAAATCGGGGTTTGACCAAGGAAAACCCCTCCCCCACAACAAATAATCCCCTTTTTCTTATAGGTATAGGTACAAAATAGTTGATTTGAGACCAGATCTAGATACCCTTTTCGGCTTTCTTTCAGAGGGCACGAATAGAATTTATGTCGGACCTTTGTAGGTCAGGGTTGACATTATTGGGTTAGGGTTGACATTTTTCATAAGAAGACATCAGAACACAAAAATATTTCTGGGTTTTGTTCATCTCTGCGTTTCAGTTTGGGATCAACTGTCAATTTTTCTAGAAATAGTCAACAAACCTCAGAAAATAGCATTATTTGATCTGCAATATTTCAAGGTTAGTGCATTTCTCCTATTCCTTCAATTACTATCATATATCATTTCTATACATATAATTAACAGAATTTAAGTTATCCCTCTTGTTATTCTCCTTTACAAATAGTTGATTCATTTGTGCATTAGCCCTTCTTTTGGGTTGATCAACTTGGATCTCCCATTTGTGCATTTGGGAATAAAAGAGGAACATCTTATATTCTCCCTAATCACAATTACAATATCAATCAATTCAATTCAATTAAGGTTAAGAAATTCAATACAATCTACACATCAACACATTTTCTATTTCAAACACTACATTTTAAGATAATCAATAATCAATCAAACCCTTCTTCCTTAACACATTATACATTCTTAATAAACATATCTCATTTGTTTTTTTTTGTCTTTGTTTTTCTATTGTTTTTGTTTCCTCTTCTTGTTTCTGGTTTTGTTTTATGTTGCCTCTCATTGGCGGGTTGGCTCTACCAGGTGGTTGTCCGCCCTCTATGTAGCTGTAATTTTAGTGTAAATGCTTTGTATATTTTAGTAGGTTCCCGTATAAATACCCCTCTAATTTGTGTATATATTGTATATTGTATAAATGTTTGTTAGTGTCTATACATAAGCATGTTTCTTGCCAAGTCTACGAGTCATGCTTTGGCCCTCGCCTGCACTTTAGCTCTATATATTTCATCTATATTTTGTACTCTAACTAGTGATGAGCTCATCGCGCTCTGTGCGATGAGGACCCCAAATTTGGAGCTCATCCAAGAAAGGTGGCTATCTGGTTTAAACTCGGCACCTCACTGGTTTGGCCATGGTATTTTTCTCTCTCCTCCATCAAGTCAGTCTTAATGATGGGTTAAGTCTCTCATGTGTGCATTCAAGTCCGGCCCAAGTGGCATTCTTTTCTCACATGTTTGGATAGTTGTCGGCATAAATTCCATAACACCCAATATTGCATGACCATGTGACACCCCCACATCAGCCTAATACGGTTCCTTGCGGTCTTGTCAATAATGGTTAGTTTTCCATACCTTGGGTCCTGGGTCTTCATTTGGTCCTGTCTCTTTTCCATCACATGTGTTAAAATCCCTTGAAGCCTGGGTAAATCTTACTCTTAAATTCTTTTATTATATGTATATCTCTCCAGAGTTTGACGTGAACTAACAATTCTTTCAGGAATAGGTGTGATGCGATGGTAAGATACCTAGAATCCAGAATATTGCTTTGTTTATATAAATACTAACGGTTGTCTTGTCTTACAAGTTGCCGAAACACCACTCATAAATCATGTCAGAGGTGTCTACATCATCTCCACCTGAGAGCCCAGATCTCCCCACCACTACTGCCACTCAGGTAGCTATCAGGCCAAAGGCTGAGAAGGCCTTGGAGAAACTCCCACTGACAATGAAATATTTGAAGGGAGACACCATTGTGGGAACAAAGATCGATTCCAAACTTCAACTGATCACCGACACTAGTATCGGAATGTGGGGTGAAATGCAGGATCTGTTTGAAATGATGTTTATTCAAAGGATGGCCAGATATCCATTGGCCATCAATGTGGGAAATTTTGGGATACTCAAGGTCGCTTGCTTCCATTGCTCTTTGCAAGCCCCAGAGCTCATTCTCACCCTGGCAGGACATTACAATACCGCCATCTGGGCCGTCGTGCTTACCACCCCAGTCCCAACTAGATATCCAATGCTTATGGTATTTCTAGATGCTGCAAATTTTTAGGTAGGACTCGGAATTCCCTAATTTGAGGACATAGTTTTCCTCTCCAGGGAAGAGGCCTTGGAGGAGTTTCAAAAATTGGAGCACATGGCCTGATAGTACCTCCACAAAAAATGGCTCAAGGTGCCAAGAAAAGACTTCAGGAAGATGAAGCTTAAAATCCCCCAGACTGAATTCAAATAAAGCATACAAATGGGTATTATGGCACTATGTAGGGTCTTTGGACAACCCCATGCCTGGGAATTCTTGGCATGGATGTATTATTTCCTGTTGGGCATCTCCTTTGGTGAGAAGAACTTTGATTAGGCCACCATTATTGCAAATCACATAGACTCCCAATTCCTCCAGGTCACCAAGTCATCCAAGTTCCACATGATGTCTTATGTTCTCTAGGCTCTGGCGCAAGAACACTCCATCGCAAATGGATTACTTACCATAGTTGTACTCAGGATTGGCCCATGCCAGAATGCTCCCTGGGATTACTTCCCATAGATCCAATGGGAGGCTAGCGTCCTCAGCTTCTATTGGGTGAATGACACCTTCATCTAAAACCTCCTCACACCTACTCGAGATGCCAAATACCGGCTCTCCAAGGAGGAAATGGAATTGGTCTCAACCTATGGCCATTATTATATTCAATTTTAGTAGCATACCTACATTCGGGTGACTGGCTTCTTTGAGAAACCCTATTTATTACCCAAGCATTGTGGGGATAAAATAATTCTTTTAGAATATTGCAGGAAGATCCTAGACCTGCACGCCCTCTTCACATTGAAGAAGGTGACAATAATTCCATTCCCAATCACTTGCAGGAATTATTATTGTAGTCTTTCCATGGAAAAAGAGGCAAACAATGAGCTCAAAAGTACGGGACTTTTAGAGTTCTATGTGGAGCAGAGGAATTTTGATCTTCTTGGAAAAATTGCCTTGGCACTTCCCTGGGCATCAGAGCCATATGAATTCCACATGGAGGAATTTTGGGAAGACTGCCAAGATGACTTTGAAGTCTAGAACTAGCATTTCATCTAGATGATGATGGGGATGATGAAGAAGCTCAAGCTTCAGAAGTTCCTGGATGACTTCTCAGATATTGGGTCTACCGTAGACCCACAATACAAAGAAAAGGGGGTAGATAAAATGGCCCTCCCTCTAGTAAATTGGGATGCATATGAGGGACCCATAATAGAGGACCTCACCCCTAATGTGATCGAGCGTAGTCATGCATATTGTAAGAGGGCATGCCTGAAGAGTACACATAAATTTGGCCTATTTGTGCGGGGTTGAACTTCTAGGGCTGGAACCTCCTTGCAGGGTGAGGACCGAGGAAACAAGAAAGTAGGGACCCTGTCTCAAGTCCCGACCGTCACTCCCATAGTGGAAGAAATGAAGCAAATGCTAGTCGCCTACCAGCAGATGAAATAAAAGTTAATCACTCAGTTGGCCACTCTAGCCATTATGACCGGACCTATCCACCCTCCCACTTCCCCTTCACTTGCAGCATTAATGGTCTGAGTAATAGGGACCAGGGCAGAGGAAGATCAGGCAACCATGTTAGATGCAGGGCCCTCATAGGTAACAAGGATGAAATAGAAGAAGAATAATCCTCATCCAAAGGTGGATCCAGAGCTTGGAATTCCCAGCATCCCAAAAATATAGATTATCTCATCGGATTCTCTGGAGCCAGACAATCAACCTGAGAATCCACTGGAAACCTCGCCTCTGCATGATGAGTTTGATGACATGTTTGGGATAGATGAACTGGTGAAGCTACATGGGGATATCAAGAAGGTAGTAGAAGAGAATGTTTCCCAAGAGGAAGTAGTAATCCCTTTTGAGAATAAAACCCTGGAGAAGGAAGCTTCCCAAGAGTAGGAAGTCTGGGTGGAACCAGAGAAGGATCCTGAACAGGTGAACATCTCTGACATTCTGGAGATACAGGTGGCAAGCACCATAGAGGATAGGCAAATGCAAGATGAGAAACTGGCATTAGCTAAGGGAACCAGACCTATGGGAACAACTGTAACCTTAGCTGCCATGCTTCAGATGCTGCCTCCAAAGAAAGAAACACTTGGTAAGGTAGTACCAGAAGCCACATTATTAAACTTTGGCTAGTTACCTCACCCACCTCCATAAAATATTTTGATAGAAGAAAACATCCCAGAAGATAAGGCCAATGAACAACAACAACAACAACAACAACAAAAAGATGAGGGGTAGAACTCTGGGGATACCAATGTAGGGTCTGACGCTGCTGAGGACATGGAAACCAAAGCAGATGACACCAATGCCTTTAAAGTAGATGATGTTGGTTGTCCTAAAGATATAGAAAAAGGGTCCGAAGAGGCTCAAAATACCAGGGATACATCATAGAACACTGGAGGGGACTCGCAAGATCAAAATTTGGTGGCAAGGCCACCCCTACCACCATAATGGCTGGTGGAATCAAGAAAAAGGAAAGCCCCAGCACTGGCCAAGGCCCATCTCTCCTTGGCAGAAATTATAACACAAGCACAAAATCCATCCAAGGCAAAGAAAGCCCAGATAGTCCATACCCTCCAGACTAGGCTAGGTGGAGATACAGTTGCTATAGTTGCAACATCTCCCCTAGAAGTAGACATAGTGACAATGAAAGTCAAATAATATATAATTACGCAGATATCTCATGGGAAAAGAGGGAAGCAGGGTGAGTTAGACCTACTGAAAGAAGCGGCCAAGGCGGTAGAAGCCCGCTATGAAAAAAAGCCCAGAAGTTCAGAGTAGAAAAGGAAAAGAATGCAAATCTTGTTGGGCTTCTAACAGAACTCACCCAACCCATCAATGTCATTCCTATGGAAACTTCCTCATCTAGAGTACCACTCCCACAAGGTGATATTGACGTGCTCAAAAGTATGAAAAAGAAAGCATAGGTAGCTGATGATTGGGTAGCTGAACAGGTAGGAAACATCTGGCACTTCCTAGTGATGACACTCCTAGACCTATATGCCACCAAAAATGTTATATATCATGCAAAAACTACCATTACCATCTGGGAAGGAGAGGTTGAGAAGTACGAGGCTTGGTCAAGTGAGTTAGGAGAACTCATGAGCATTAGAGAAGAAATTGTCTTCAAAGCCATAATCTTGGGAGAAGAGTCTTTTGACTTTTTCTAGACCTAGCACTCTAGACATGATCTCACATTGGAGGTAACCAAGAAATTGGTAGGGTCCCTGTGGGACAAAGTGTTAGAAATTGATTATTCTTTGAACTTATACAAGGCATTCATTACAATGGTTTCAGGAGTTGATCCCTTTAGTACTGAGATGTGTACTCTAGAGGAATATGTCATAGGAAAGTTTGATGAGTTGATGGAAGCTCGGTACCAATCCAAAAAAGGAATTGATGGAATGGCAATGTCCATTATATCTTGCATGGTGCTTCGGGGCCATGACATCGTGAAGATGGCCACTGAATTCAAGGCAAAAACTCCAGATCTGCGTGAACAAGTGGAGGAAGCTAAATACCATTGGGCAAGCCTTAAGAGAAATGATGAAGTTGGAATCACCCAACTCCTAGAAACATTGAATAACACCAAGGAACAATTAGGTCCTTCGAAGTCTGGAGGTTTTCATCAGTCGTGCATATTTTGTATTCATTATTCTTTAAGTGTAAGCTCTCGGATTCTGGAGTTTTGCATCCATTATTTTGTATTCTTTTGGTGACCTGCTTCCAGGTTTCCCAGAGCCAACTGATCTCTATAATGCACCTAATAAGGGTATTAGAAGGTAGGTGACCCCAACAAGGCATGTCAGTTCGAGGCAGGTGGTCTTTGCAAGGTGTCGCTCCAACATAACACCTGGTGCATCAAAGATAGTGAGCTGCTTTTCCATTGATGAGGCATGTAGCCTTGATCCCAGAGGATCAAATTTATTTTATTCTCCCTCTGGCTCTCTTCTCAAGGTTGATTATTCCATACCTCCTTTCTTTTCTCATTCTTCTAACATGTCAGACCTCTGCTCTTCTCAAGGTTTCTATAGCGTGGTGCAGGTAGTACCTGCCACCAAAATTTATATTTTATTTGATTGAGTGTAAAGTTAAGTTAGGTTAATTTTAGGGAAAATTTGTGTATAAATAACAATTCTAACCTCATTCCAAGGGTCGGCACAATTGATGATTTTGCAGTCCATAGATATAGCACTTTAAGCATTTTCATTTCATAGTTGCAGAGCTCAATGCACCTTAATTCTTAGAAGTCCTCAGTAGATAGATGCTCCCTTGGAGCCATTGTTAATGTACTCACCAATGATGTTGGCAAAATATTAATGAAGAAGGAAGGATTCTTGCAATGCTATTGTTGGTCTCTTGATCTTTGAGTTAATACTCTTTTGTGCTATATGTTTCTTATGCCCCTTGCTCTGATATTTTAAGTAGATTAACGACCTCCTTTTCCCTCGCTATTGGATATGTATGAACTGCTGGTTCTGTATATGTTCAGTATTTAGTGTAGCATGCTAGAGCATTGTTTGATGTCTTAAATGTATTTGCACTACTATAGATATATGGAATACTTCTAACCCTAGCCTATCTTTTGAAGTTTGTTTAATTAAAATAACGAATGCTTGCAGGAAACCCCACTTACTTAAATCCCTAGAGAAGGAAAGAAAAGAAAAAATAGCTATCCCCCCAAACAAAATAGTCACAATGCCCAACTTAGCTCCCCCACTATTGAGACACGACTCTCAGGTGCTTTAAGGCCCAGAGAATCTCATTTCTCTAGACAACCTTTATAGGCATAGTTGGTCAGTACCCCAGTACCCGGTGACAACTTAAATCTATTGGTAGACCCAGGCACAAACCCCCATCAATAGAAACTGGCACTAGAAGGAGGGGATGAGCTTGTCCCCTTCTGAGGATTTATTTTTTACACTGCCTAAGGTTTCCCCAAGACATAGTTTTAGTAAGAAGACATAGTTTTAGTAGCAGATTCAAAGGAAACTCCTCCCAACCTTCCCAGAAGTAATCCAAAGGCCACTCCACCTTCCCAGCCCCAGAAAATGAACAATGACTTGTGGACCCTGAAGTTTGACGAGTCCCCGTCTAAAAAAGGCTATGGGGCTGGAGTGGAATTGATCAACCCATAGGGTAAATCCTTCCTCATGTCTTACAGGCTGTAGTTAAACTGCATGAATAATGTCACAGTGTATGAGTCCTTGGACTCTTATTTGCATTAAGAAAGGTAATCACTCACCTTTAGGTATTGGGTGATTCAGAGTTGATTGTAAAGTAGGTCCAGAGCCAATACACTTTTCATGTTAAAAGGCTGGCCATGTACCACAATCGAGCATGGAGCATCATCGAATATTTTGATGCCTTTGGAATTGAACTCATTCCCCAAAAAAGAAACTACATTCTGGATGTCCTTGCTATATCTACCAGCACTCTTGAGCCAATGGCTAGCTCCTAGCTCTGAAAATTACCTGTTGAGATGCTCCCCACCCCATCCATTCTAGATAATGTCACCCACTTTCAGGTATTTGAGGATGATCAACATATTCTAGCCTTGATAGCAAATGTTGGCATTTTTGAGGACCAGATAGTGGAAGAAAGAGATCATGAAGATACTGGGTAGGGTAAAGAAGATAATGGGATCATAGACTTACCAACCAACACCATCCCTAAGGGGATGGTCATGCTAGAGTGAATCTTTGACTCGGACCCTCAGGGCTGGGAGAAGATATAATCCTCCTCTGAGGGAGGAAAATTTAAAAATGTTAACATCGGATAGAGTAGTGAAGAAAAATTGGTACACATTGGTTCTCCGACAATATATTGATTTAATTACATGGGGGCATGAGGATTTGAAAACCTATGATACATCCATCATGACCCATACCATCCCACTCAAACCTGATGCTAGCACTTCCTAAAAAATAAAATACCAGTTAACCCACTGATCAAGCCTCTAATTCATTAGGAGGTACAAAAACTACTGTCATCCCAGATCATCTTTCCAATCTGGCACACTACATGGATTGCCAACCTCATCCTTGTGAGGAAGAGAAGTGGTGAGATCCTCCTCTGTGTGGATTTTCAAAATTTGAACAAGGAATCTAAGAAGGTTAATCACCCTCTCCCCTTGTTGGATGAGGTATTGCAAATAGTGAATGGATCAGAAATGATGTCCTTGCTAGATAGGTACTCTAGTTATAGCCAAGTCATGGTTAAGTGCAAAGATAGAGACAAAATGGAGTTCACCACCAAGTGGGGAACGTTTTCATACTAGAGGATGCACTTTTCCCTGATCAACACAGGGGCCACATTTCAGAAGGCTATGGACATTGCATTTGAAGGCCTAGTGAACCAGTGCATAATCATCTACATGGATGATTTGACTATCTTTTCCCAGGATAGGTGTGATCATTCCACCCACCTCACCCAGATTTGTGAGAGATGTCAATGGTAAGAAATATCCCTCAACCCTAATAAATGTATATTTAGGGTCACTGAAGGGAAGCTTCTTGGGCATATTGTCTCCAAGAAGGGTATATCCATTGATCTTGAGAGATTTGAAGCACTGTTAAATCTAAAGATGCCCAGGAACAAGAAGGAAATGAGATCTTTCTTCGGGAAGATAAATTTTGTCCAGCGGTTCATCACTGGATTCACCGAGATAGTAAAGCCACTCAACAAAATGATGAAGAAAGATACAAAGATTGAATGGAGTTTGGAGGAAAAGTGGGCATTCTCCCAGATTAAAAAAACAATTATGGAGGCACTAGTCTTGGCTAGTATGAACTATTCCATCCCTTTTCATATATATTCCTTAGCTTCGCTGCATTTTGCTGTGACAATTTTAACCCAGAAGGTCGAGGGGGAAGAATGACCAATAGCTTTCATGAGCTCCTTCTTTAAGAATGCCAAATTTTGGTACTCACCTTTGGAAAATTAGGCATTTTCTCTCGTCCACACTATGAAGAAATTTTAGCATTATATTCTCTGGAGAAAAGTGCACGCTATCATCTTGGATAAGGTTGTTAAGTTGCTGCTCCTATAGAGTGAATTGGGTGAACGATGGGGGAAATGGATGGCCATCCTCTAAGATTATGATTTGGAAATGCAACCCATGAAGATAGTCCAAGGTCAGGGACTATGTAGAGCGATGGCAGAAGAGACTCCCAACATTGAATGCCAGACATACACAGTGGAGTCCATCACTAAAGATCTGTGGTATACCAACCTGGTATACTTATTGTTGAGAAATAGAAGCCTGAAGGGGATACCCCCAAACAAATTTTTTTCCCTATGGTTGAAAAGTGCACACTTCATGATAAAAAATGGGACATTTTTTTGCAGGAATTATGAATGGGTATACCTCCGGTGCATAGATAGGGACCAGGCTTTGAAAATGATCAATGAATTTCACTGGTAGTTTGGAACTGGGTATGGCTCAGCTGATGACACTACCCATCAGATCCTCTAGTCTAGGTACTATTGGCCCTGTATCATTAAAGATGTCTACACTCACGTTAGAAGATGCCATACTTGCCAAACCGCGACACATCATGAATGAACCCCGGCCATGCCTTTGCAGCCAGTCATTGAAACTAGACCCTTCGCCCAATGGGAATTTGACTTTATTAGGGAAATCAACCCCAAATCATCTACCAACCATTGATACATTTTGACTTGCACTGATTATTGCACCTGGTTCTCTGAAGCAACCCCTTGTAAAAATAACACGACATACGTAGTTATAAAATTCTAGGAAGAAAACATCGTCACAAGATTTTGAATGCCATTTTCTATAGTATGTGACAATGGTCTAGAGTTTTCTTTGGCACAATTACTTGAATGGACCTATGATAGAAAGAGAACTTTGAAGCTCTCTAGCAACTATTACCCATAGGGAAATGGTGTTGCTGAATCAACCAACAAAAATTTACTTGAGGTGATTAAACATTTGTTAGAACAAAAACCTCAAGAATGGCACCAAAAGCTTAGGTTTTCCCTTTTGGAAGATCACATCCAAATAAAGGAAGCCTTGGGGACATCCCCATTCCATCTAGTTTATGGCCAAAATACAGTATTCCACATCAACTTATAGATCCTGGTTTTACAGTTTATGTAGGAATTCAACAACCGGGACAACATTGTTGAAGTTCAGCTTTTGAACTTGGTGCAAATGGAAGAATAGAGAGATGGAACCCTTGAACATAGTGCACATCATCAAGCAGTAGTAAAATGGTGGTTTGATAGAAGAGCATAGTATAAGGCCTTTCAGATTTTGGACTTGGTTCTCTTGTGGGACAAAGCCCAGGAAAAGAAGGGAAAACACACTAAGTTTCAACGGCTCTGGCTTGGACCATACCTGATATCTAAGATTTGTGGGGAAAATAATTATTGCCTCAGCACTATGACCAATGAACCCATCCCATTACCTGTCAATGGGAAGTTCCTCAAGCATTAGTTCAAATAAGGTAGGTGGTGAGTTTTCCCAAGTTGTACTATATGTACATTTCTTGCCTGTAAATATCCTACCCAGTGCTCCATTTGGAATACCTTTGCCTTGTAAATAGTTCTTGCTGGCTACCTTTCAGGGTTTCCTTTTCTTGGCATTTTCATTTTCTTTTGGTTTCTTCTTGTTTTCTTTTGTTTTTTGGGTTCCCCAACATGTTGTCTACATTTCGTAGACTGGTATGCTTTGGATAACATCTAGTCTTTGGAAGGGTACCTTGTACATTTTCGGTGAATTTGGAATCTATTGTTAGCATGGTGGAATTTGTTAGTACCTTAGAGTTATTTTGTAAGTATGGTAAAAGGTTATGGGTAATCTTCATCGGATTCCCATCTTGGCAGTCTGGACATTAGTTAATAGAAAATCTAAGAAGCAAGTAATCAGACACCTTGAGGGCAAATCGTTTGCACTAACTGATTAGCCAAGTCTAAAAATAATTAGAATATCTCAGGTCTGGAACATTCTCTCTTATTTATAAATTTAAAGTGGATGATAAGGTGAAAGAAGTACCTCGGTTTAAATTTAGCTAAGCTTAATTTTCATGGTGAAAGAAGTACCGCCTTTCCCATCCAAAAAAGAAAAGAAAAGGAAGAACTTAAGAATAGAGAATTCCGGTATCTAGGGGAAACATGCAAGATAGGATGACATTGGCTTGGTTTTCTTAGTGCCTCCACTCTGCTTCTCCCAGAGGTCATCGCCTTGATTTTCTTCTATAGCACACACCTCACAACTGACAAAAGACCAAAAGATTGAATCATTGATAGACTAGATTTTCTCAGACACCTCGCACTTTGCAACCAGAATGCTCCAAGTAAGGATTTATTCTGGTTTTACTAACCATATATTCTGATGTTCTTGAATGTACTAAGGTATTCTTCCTAGATAGTCACCATTTTTTATTCCCTGCATACCCATCCCTACATTTTGTAGGCAAAATGTTGGGTCCCCCTTTTCGCTTTTTCTCTTTCCTTTGTTTTCTTTTATTTTCTCTATTTTTCCTCGAGTCTTTGCTTCTGCGAGGGTTGTCTTTCTTTTAATTATGTCTTCTTGTGTCTCTGGGACCCGGTCCTAGAGTTTTGTTTGTTCTTTTGAGTCAGCTGGATTCTGGACTCCGGGATTCTCTTCCATTATGTCTTCTTTTGTGAGAAGGTATGGTTGCATGGAATCCCCATGCCCGAAGTCCGGAGGTTTGCTTGTCCTAGAGTTTGTAGAAAAATGCAACTCATTTTTACCCTAGGGGCATAGATTGAAGTTACTTGTCATTTTCACATATACCACGATTAAAATACTTAGAGCACTCAGAGCAATTTCGAAGCTGATTAAGGCGATTAAACAATGTTTTTCTCCTATTCTTAGTGGTTAATTAAACAATAATTTGCAGTGCTCATTCGTGGTCATTTGAAGGTGAACTTGTTTTCTAAGCACCTCCCATGATCGTCCTTCAACTTCCTTAGTGTTTCCAGGTAGGCCTTCGGCTTTTCCCTCTCTGGTTTTGGGTTTTCTGGTTCTCGTTTATTTTTGTTTTGTCTTTGTTTTCCTTTCGTATTTTTTTCCTATTCTTATTTTTGGTTTTGTTTTCTGTCACCTCAAATTGGTGAGTTGGCTCTGCTAGAGGGTTGTCCGCCCTCTATGCAACTACAATTTTAGTGTAAATGCTTTGTATAGTTCAGTAGGTTCCCGTGTAGGAGTTTCAGAAGTTGGAGCACATGGCCCGACAGTACCTCAATAAAAAATGGCTCAAGGTGCTAAGAAAAGACTTCAGGAAGTTGAAGCTTGAAATACCCCAGACTGAATTCAAAGAAAGCATACAGATGGGGATTATCCCACTATGTAGGGTCTTAGGACAACCCCATGCCTGGGAATTCTCGGCATGAGGGTATGTGGAGGATCATGGTATGCCAAAAAGTGTCGATGTAAAAAAGATGTCCTGATTGGTAGACTGAATGAAATATATCTATAACTTTTAAATGGTATAACATTGTTTAAATCTGAAACATGTGTCACATTCTATGCTTCACCTACTATAAGAAAAAAACATTAAAAATTCAATTTGATTAAGTTTATACTAAGTTAAGCTATCCAAACACGAGAGTTTTTATATTCTGGAAAATTTATAGAAGAAAAATCATAATTAATTATTTACTTGGGAAAAAATTACAAAAAAATATGCATCACATCCGGACATGAGTCTAATACTTATGTCTAGAATCTAGTAAAAAAATATTATCATTTGATTGTGTGTAAGGTGGTCAGACATACACCTACTTCTTATCTTTTTACTAATGATTGATAGAGTGATTGAAAAATAGCTATATCTTTCAATTAGTATAACATTTTGAAATCCTAAAAATGAGTCACATTATATGCTTTGCCTGCTACAATAAAAAAATAAAAAAAATTCACTTTGATGAAGTTTAGACTAAGTTAAGGTGGTCATACATGAAATTTTTCATATTATGGAAAAGTTTTAGTAGAAAAATCATAATTAATTATTTACTTATAATAAAATTAAAAAAAAATATGCATCACATCCGGACATGAGTCTACTACTTATATATATAATCTTGTAAAAAAATATTATCATTTTATTGTGTATAAGGTGGTCAAACATACACCTACTTCTTATCTTTTTCCTGAAATTTTCATACTACTGCATATAAATTTGAAATTTCACCATATATAATTTTTTTTTTTTTAAATGGCTTGTAGCAAAGAAACTAAATTCAATTTTCTATAGATTCTCTTCTTACACATTTTTTTTATATAAGATTGATAACTTATTCAAAATTTTACGTCAACTTTGTGAAACCCGATTTTCTAAATTTTCATTGCCACTTAAGGGCCTGGTTTGGCATACCATGATCCTTGACATACCCATGGATGTATTATTTCCTATTGGGCATCTCCTCTGGTGAGAAGAACTTGGATTGGGCCACCATTATTGCAAATCACGTGGACTCCCAATTCCTCCAGGTCACCAAGTCATCCAAGTTCTACATGATGTCTTATGTTCTCTGGGCTTGGGCGCAACAATGCCCCATCACAAATGGATTACTTACCACTGGTTTACTCAGGATTGGCCTGGGCCAAAATGCTCCCTGGGATTATTTCCCATAGATCCAATGGGAGCCTATTTTTCTCAGCTTCTTCCAGGTCAACAACACCTTCGTCTACTACAACCTCCTCACACCTACTCGAGATGTCATATACTAGCTCTCTAAGGAGGCAATGGACTTGGTTAGAACCTATGGCCATTATTATATTTAATTTCAATAGCATACCTACATTCGGGTGACCAACTTCTCTGGAAAACCCTATTTATTACCCAAGCATTATGGGGATAAAATATTTCTTTTAGAATATTATAGGAAGATCCTGGACCTGTACACCCTCTTCACAGTGAAGAAGGTGACAAACGTTCCATTCCCAATCACTTGTGGGAATTATTATTGTAGTCTGGCCATGGAAAAAGAGGTAGACAATGCCCTCAAAAGTATGGGACTTTCAAAGTTCTATCTGGAGTGGAGGAATTTTGATCCGCTTGGCAAAATTGCCTTGGCACTTCCCCGGGCATCAAATCCCCATGAATTCTACATGAAGGAATTTTGCTAAGACTACTTGGACGACTTCAAATTCTAGAACTGGCATTTCATTTGAATGATGATGTGGATGATGAAGAGGCTCAAGCTTTGGAAGTTCTCAGACAACTTCTCAGATACTGGGTCCACCGTAGACCCACAATACAAAGAAAAGGGAGTAGATAAAATGGCCCTCCCTCTAGTAAATTGGGATGCACAGGATAGATTCATAATAGAGGACCTCACCCACGATGTGATTGAGTGCAGTCACACATATTTCAAGAGGGCATTCCCAAAGATTACATGTAAATTTGGCCTGTTTGTGGGGGGTTCAACTTCCAAGGCTGGAACCTCCTCGCAAGGCAAGGATAGAGGACAGAGGAAAGTAGGGACCCCATCTCAAGTCCTGGCTGCCACTCCCATAGTGGAACAAATGCAGCAAACGTTGGCTGCCTCCCAGCAGATGAAAGAAAAGTTAATCACTCAGTTGGCCAGTCTGGCCATTATGACCGAACCTGTCTGCCCTCCCACTTCCCCTTCACTTGTAGCATTAATGGTCCGAGTAACAGGGACTGGGGCAGAGGAAGAGAAGGTAGCCATGTTGGATGCAAGGCCCCCACTAGTAACAAGGAGGAAAAAGAAGAAGACTAATCCTCAACCGAAGGTGGAGCCAGAGCTCAGAATGCCCAGTATCCTAGAAATATAGATTGTCACATGACATGTTTGTGATGGATGAACTGGTGAACCTACAGGGGGATGTCAAGAGGGAAATAGAAGAAATTTCTGCCCAAGAGTAAGTAGTGAACCCTCTTGAGAAGAAAACCCTGGAGAAAGAAGCTTCCAAAGAGAAAAAAGTCTGCGTGGAACCAGAGAAGTATCCTAAACAGGTGAACATCTCTGACATTCTAGAGATACAGGTGGCAAGCACCACAGAGGATAGGCAAATGCAAGATGAGAAATCGACATCAGCCGAGGGAACCAGACCTACGGGAACAACCGTAACCTCATCTTCCATGCTCTAGATGTCACCTCCAAAGAAAGAAACATTCAGTGAGGTAGTATCAACAGCCACATTATTAAACTTTGGCCAGATACCTCACCCACCTCTAGAAAATATTCTGACAAAAGAAAACATCCTAGAAGATAAGGCTAAGGAACAATAGCAGCAACAATAGAAATATGAGGGAAGAACCTCGAGGATACAAACATAGGGTCTAACACTGATAAGGACGTGGACAATGGAGCAGATGACACCAATTCCACTAAGGTGGATGATGTTGGTGCTCCTAAAGATATAGGAAAAGGGTCCGTAGAGGGTCAAAATACCAGGGATACATCACATAACCCCAGAGGGGACTCGCAAGATCAAACTTTGTCGGCAAGGCCACCCCTACCACCACAATAGTTGGTGGAATCAAGAAAAATGAAATCCCCAGCACTAGCCAAGGCCCATCTCTCCTTGGAAGAAATGATGGCACAAGCACAAAATCCCTCCAAGGTGAAGAAAGCCCGGACAATCCATACCCTCTAAACTAGGCCGAGTGGAGATATAGTTGTGGTAGTCACAACACCTCATCAAGAAGTAGACACAGCGATAGCGAAAGTCAAGAATATACAATCATGGAGATACCTCTAGGGAAGAGAGGGAAGTAGGGCGAGTTAGACTTGCTTAAATAAGTGACCAAGGTGGTAGAAGCCCGCTATGAAAAAGAAGCCCAAAAGTTTAGAGAAGAAAAGGAGAAGACCGCAAATCTTGTTAGGCTTCTGATAGAAATCACCCAACCCATCAATGCCATTCCTCTGGAAACTTCCTCATCCAGAGAACCACTCCCATAGGGTGATATTGATGTTCTCAAAAGTATGAAAAATAAAGCGCAGGTAGCTAATGATTGGGTAGTTGAATAGGTAGGAAACGTCTGGTGCTTCCTAGTGATGACTCTCCCAAACCTATATGACACCAGCAATGTTATACATTAGGCAAAGACTACCATTACCATCTGGGATGGAGAGGTCATAAAGTATGAGGCTTGGGCAAGTGAGTTAGGAGAACTCATGAGAATTGGAGAAGAAATTGTCTTCAAAGCTAGAACCTTGGGAGAAGAGTCTTTTTATTTTGTCCAGACCTAACAATCCAGACTTGACCTCACATTGGAGGTAACCAAGCAACTGGTAGGGTCCCTGCGAGACAAAGTGTTAAAAATTGATTATTCTTTGAACTTATACAAGAAATTCATTACAAGGGTTTCAAGAGTTGATCTCTTTAGTACTGAGACATGTACTCTGGAGGAATATGTCATAGGAAATTTTGATGTGCTGATGGAAGCTCGGTACCAATCCTTGGAAGGAATTGACAGAGCAACAATGTCTCGTATATCTCACATGGTGCTCCGGGGTCATGATGCCATGAATATGGCCACTAAATTCAAGGAAAAAATTCCAGATCTGGATGAATAGGTGGAGACAGCTAAATACCACCAGGTAAGCCTCAAGAGAATTGATGAGTATGGAATCACCCAGCTCTTGGAAACGTTCAATAACACCAAGGAACAATAAGGTCCTCCAGAGTCTGGAGGTTTTCATCATCCATGCATATTTTTTATTCATTATTCTTTGAGTGTAAGCTCCCAGATCCCAGAGATTTAGATCCACCATTTTGTATTCTTATGGTGACCCATGTCCAGGCTCCCTGGAGCTGACTGGTCACTATTAGGCAGCTAATAAGTGCATCAGAAGGTAGGTGACCCCAACAAGGAATGTCAGCTTGAGGCACATGGTCTTCCAAAGGTGCCACTCCAGCATAACACCTAGCGCATCGGAGACAGTGAGCCACTTTTCCATTAATGAGGCATGTAGCCTCGATCCCTAGGGGATCAGATTTCTTCTATTCTCCATCTAGCTCTCTTCTAGAGGCTGATTCTTCCATACCTCCTTTCATGTCTCATTCTTCTAAAGGTTGTTGTAGCATGGTGCAAGTAGTACTGGCCACAAGAAATTGTATTTTATTTGATTGAGTGTAAAGTGAAGTTAGGTTAATTTTAGGGCAAATCTATGTATAAATAATAAGTCTGACCTCATTCCAATGGTCAGAGAAATTGATGATTTTACAGTCCATAGATATAGCACTTTCAGCATTTTCATTTCATAGTTGTAGAGCTCAATGCTCCTTAGTTCTTATAAGTCCTCAGTAGATAGATGCTCCCTTGGAGCCATTGTTGATGTACTCACTAGTGATGCTGGAAAAATATTAATGGAGAAAGAAGGATTCTCGCAATGCTATTTTTGGTCTCTTGATCTTTGAGTTAATACTCTTTTTTGTTATATGTTTCTTATGTCCGTTGCTCTAATATTTTAAGTAGATTAACGACCTCCTTTTCCCTCAATATTATATATGTATGAACTATTGGTTATGTATATGTTCAGTATTTAATGTAGCATGTTAGAGCATGGTTTGATGTCTTAAATGTGTTTGCACAACTATAGATGGATGGAATACTTCTAACCTTGGCCTATCTTCTAAATTTTATTTGGTTAAAATAATGAATGCTTGCAGGAAAGCCCACTTACTTAAATCCCCGAAGAAGAGGAGCGAATAAAAACTTGCTATCCTCCCGAACAAAATAGTCACAACACCCAACTTAGCTCTCGCACTGTCGAGACCCAACTCTCAGGTGCTTGAAGGCCCAGAGAATCTCATTTCTCTGGACAACCTTAATAGGAAAATTTGGCCGGCACCTCGGTGCCCGATGACAACTTACATTTGTTGCCAGACCCAGTCAGAAACCCTCATCAACAACCCCCCCTCTCAGTCACCTTGCATGTAATATATTTCCAAAATTACTAGGACCTATTAGGTATTATTACTTGAATTTTATCTCTTAAGGGGTCCTATTAGGTTTTATTACTCATGTTAGGTCTCAATTGGTCTTATTACTCATGTTCTATCTTAATTGATCTTATAGATAGTACTACAATATTAGGCATACATGTTTCGTTCAGATAAGTCATAACCATCCACTTACGAAATAAAGAGCGGGAAAGAATCTTGCTAGTGATTCTTCATGTAGTCTTTGCTCAGTCTTAGAAGAATAATTTCATGCAGTCTTATTTACCCTTCTCTTTTTATTTAGGCCCATCATAAGAATCACATTGATATGTATATTAGAAAAAAAGATATGCTTTACAAAAACAATGTCACTCTTTAAAAATGATGTTTTCAGCAACATACCAATTTTCATGGGAGACATAAATATTTATTCAAATCAATTCCAAAAAAAAATTTAAAAAATTATTTAGAATCTAGGCAAAAAATATGAAAAGACTCTAATTTAATTCATCTTTCTATTTGTAACGGTTTAGTAGGAATATGCATACGAAAGTGAAAGTTATTTTCAAAATGTAGAGTCAACTGTCCATTTAGGCAAAAAAGTGTAACCCTTTATTGTGGGTCCACCCTTTAAAGAAAATAAATAATAATTTCTTATTCAACTCAAAATTTGACAAAAAATATATTTATGGAAAGGTGAGAATCTCCATAAGAAACAATTTTCATTTCATCAAATTAATGTGTTAAAAAGGTCTCCAGCTACATGCTCGAAGTCTGGAGATTAGAGGAAATATGGAAAACAGATTTTTTGGGTTGACCATCTAGATTTGGCATCCCAAAGCCAAAACATGAGCCAAATCTTTAGGTGCGTCAAAGGTATTGGGTACTCAATATGTATCAGATATCTGATCCAAATCAGATTCCCATTTTGAAAATATTTAAAAACACATTCGAGTAAAATGGGCATAACATTTGCTTTTCTTATTGAAATTTTCTTTTTTTTTATAGATGTTGGAAAGGTGTTTACAAAAACTACAATATGAATAAGGTAATTTTATTAGATTATAGACCAAAAATTAATTATAATAATTTAAAGTGAATGCTTCATTTTTAAACTTCTAAAAATCACAAATTTTGTACACAAAATCATTCTTTTTTAGCTCAATTTTTCTCCAATAAGAATTGACATAGTTAAAAATTAGTACATAATAAAAAATTAAATTTTATATACTAATGAGATTAAACTTTTCCATAAATCATCATATAGGGTTTCCTTATTTTCTTTTATCCATTGTACACAATTACCTCTCTCTCTCTCTCTCTCTCTCTCTCTCTCTCTCTCTCTCTCTCTCTCNTTCTCTCTCTCTCTCTCTCTCTCTCTCTCTCTCTCTCTCTCTCTCTCTCTCTCTCTCTCTCTCTCTCTCTCTCTCTCTCTCTCTCATATAGAACTACTTTAATAGTTAATGTTCACTATGTATTATGTTTAATGTTTTTAAAATAAATTGTTATGTTTTGTTTTATTTTACTTTGTAAATTATTGTATAAAATAATAAAACTTTCAAAACTTAAAAACCTAGGTAGAAAACTAAAACCTAAACCTAAACACAACTAAAACAAGATACCCTACGTAGATAAAGAAATGTAAACCTAGACAAAACTTAAAATAAAATTATAAACCCTAGGACAAAAAAATGAACAATAATATATCCCTCTCCCTCTCTCTCTCTCTCTCTCACACGCACACAAGACCTAATAGCATCCTTAATACCTAATAGGACCTATTAAGACTCAATATAACTAATTAAGACCTAACATGTGACTAATAAGACTAATTAGGACCTATTACTTGACCAATTAAGACTAATTAAGACCCAATATGATCTAATAGGACCCTTAAGACCAACTAAGACCACTTAATACCTAATAGTGATGAACTATAACAGATTGAATGTTTGAAGATGTTAAGATGATGATCACCAAGATGCAGAAAGTTAATGCAAGACATTAAATTAGTTAAGGTATTGTACTATCATTGATGTCAACTTGATATAATCTGATTGGTTGTATACACATTGTCAAAGAGTTCAAAGAACCAAAGAGATAAATGATATGTAATCATTAATTCATAAAAGTTTAGTATACACCAAGTGACAACAGACACTGACAGACAGTGCACTCTGATGGATAGAGAACCCCGAGAAGAGTCATAGTGATACCTGGGAAAGATACCCAAGAAAGCATTACTGAGTAGAACCTAAGTGATACCCAAGCAGAACTGAAAGTCACAACATTTCCTAATGGATGGACAACCCTGATGGACAGAGGTGACTAAGGACAACTGAAGTCAAGACCAAGAAAAAAAGGAGTTAAACACTGATAAGAACTAAAGTTCAAAAATGACAAAAGACTTAGATGGTAGGAGCTAAATATGAAATTAACTAATTGATTACATTGTTCTCATCAACTAGTTAAAAGCCAAAGATAAGCTAGATATTAAAGATACTTTTATTTCTGTTGTCAAGGAGAAATCCACGTGATAAAACTAAAGCAATCTTTAAAGAAAGAATGGCGAGATTTGTAGATCACATCAAGAATAAGAAAGAGAAGGACTTAGGAACGGTGAAATCATGTCTATAAATAGACAAGATAATTTATTATGAATTAAGGGGGAAAATATTAGAGGATTTTGAAGAGAATATTGGTGAAGATAAGAAGTCTTCATATAGTTCAAACAAGCTGAAGAACAAAGCTAAAGTTTTCTATGGACACCGAGCAACAGAGAAGCAAAAACATCACCGAGCAGAAAGAAGTGGAGCAAATGAACAAAAGGAAATAGTGATGAGAAAGGTATAATAAGCTTACAATAGATATGAACATCTGTAAGATTAAATTATATGTATGAATAGGTCATATACTATTTTAGTTTAACCATTGATTCAGAAAATCTCTTAACAGAGTGGGATTTAACTATCCTTTATATATTGAGATAGATCCCAAGGAGTATCAAAAAGTTTCCCATGAAGATAGCATAGTGAAATTCCATATATTAAGTGACAAACCATTATATTTAAATCCTTTAACAAGGTCTCACTTAGAAGTGTGTTTTTAACCTTTAATAGGGTTGGCTATTCACCGAGTTCACTTCAGAAGAGTGAAATTTTTTTATTACTGGTCCCAAGTGGTTTTCCCCTTAATAGGGTTTCCATGTTGAAAATCCATGTGTCAAATGTGTATATGTTTCATTTCTTTAATTTTTTTCTTCACACATTACTAAAACAGGATTGATTAGTAAACACTAAGACATTTACTATATTTTGGTAAAGGCTAGACTGCTATTCCATAAATATTAATAAAAAGGGTTAATAGTGAACTCTGAACATTAGCTATTTGATAAGATTATTTAAAGGCATACATCTAGTAGGATTGAAGATAACTAGAGGTTTATATTTGTGGTATAAAGTTTTGGGTTTATTTGTTGGATTAATTCGTGAGTCCACTAATTCACCCCCCCCCCTCCCCTCTCAGTTATTCTAACAATTGGTATTAGAGCCTATGTACTTGAAAGGAAGGTTTAACAACCTAAGCTAAAGATCAAAAGATGAGAAAAAGGGATGTGCCTAAGTTGAACATGTTAGGATCAGGTAATACTGAGAGGGGGGTGAATTAGTATTACAACACTTAATTAAACTTTTCAACCAATTAAACATCAACCATATGTATGCACAAATGTAAAGAACATAAGAAAATGACACACTACTCATAACACCATAATTTTTTGTCAAGGAAATCCTAGCCAAGGGAAAACCCTGCTGCGAATGGTACCCACAAGCATGCATTAAAGTATAGTGTCCCTGTTCAGAGACCTAGCCCTGTTAGGAGCTAAATATTACATAGTACATTTCCTTGTTAAAGGAATAAAAACCGTGTTAAAGGTATACAACATGCTGTTAGGGGCCAAATGAGAATACAAATTTTACAATGTAATTCTATTACAAAATATTCTCAGTAATGAACAAAACAAGCATCTCTAATACTTAGATAGTTCTTGTTCATAGCTCATCAATGATCTATGTTATCCTCTGCTCTGCCATTCATATCTCCTCAAAAACATATCATCAATTCATCCATAGTTTTCTCAAAAAAAATATCTTACATATATACATTTCATCTTTACCAAGTCGGCTCTCAAATACAAATATTACATAGTTGGCTCTCAATACAAAATACATTTAATAAAAAAATATCAAATGCTGGTGCAGGAGTACCTTGAGGTCTTTAATAAGATCTTGAGGGATTTTGTCTTTTAGGTTGGTATGGACAACCATCCAGGAATAAGGACTAATCTATAAAGTCCCTAGCATGTTTTGAGGTGCGATTAGAGTTAGGGAGGATTAGGGTTTGTATTTTGTTAGGTCTAGTTGATTCTAGGGGTCAAGAACCTAAAATTCAACTCAAAAGTCAAAGGGTTGACCAAAGTCCCAAAGTGGGAAGATTTTTTAAGGTTTTAATTTTATCTAGTCATTTGAGGTCAATTGGTAAGGTCTGGAACCAATTAGGACTCTCAAAATGGGAAAATTGTCATTTTGACAAAAAGTTGTCATAATTTCATGACAACTTTTAAAGTTGTCATGACAACATTTCCTAGTTTTTAGGAATCGGCTCTTATGGTGCACAAATACCAACCAAAGGGTCTAGACAGGTGGGATAAGAGCATATAAGGTGATTTCTACCCTAATGTAATAGTTATATTGGACATTTTACAGACTGGTGTTTGAGAAGAAACAACTAACAGTGTAATTAAGTTACAGAACCATCATCCACCACTTTATTGGATTGAATGGATTGAATGAATGAATGAATAGTGTCTAAAATGTAATTCCTAAGATCTTTGTGGCATTATTTTAGTATATTGTACTTTCTGGTTAGGTTTTTTTTAAATTATTGTATTTTGCAAGTTCACTGGCCAGTTTTGGTCGAGTTATGTAACTTGAATGGGTTTCTTCGGTGTTCACGTGGTTCAAACTCCATGACCTCTTGGAATCCATTAGATCCTTGTATATGATTTTTACATATGTATTATGGAGTGTGTGTGCAGGGGAAGCTTGAAAACATAGGCCCTAGGCGAGTACTAGCTATTCTTGCTAGGATGACTGAGCAGTGCAACAACAATGGAGGTTGCAAGTTGATTGATATGTGCCAATCAGTGATCGAGGAGTGTAGTGGCATGAGGTGCATAAATTTGGATGGGAGGAGGAATTTTGAGGATCTCATTAGATCAGTGGAAGAATATTAAGAAACCAAACCAGTCTTCATGCCCTAGAAACCCTTATTTTTAGGGATTTGGTAAAAGTCCATTGTACGGATAGAGTTGAGACCAGAGACCTAGAAAACATTAAAGAGGAAGAAAAAACCACAAATAATATGTATTTTTTTTGTAGTTTTGTTAAGTTTTTTTAGGAGGAAAACCTCATTTTTAGGGATTAGGAGGGCTAATAGGCCTACAAAGGCTACAAGGCCTAAAAGACTTGATTTTGGAACCCGATTGGAAAATGGGTGAAAGATTTACCAAATTGAATCCAGAGAGGCTGAATTATACCTAAGGGGAGTTGGGAAACCAATCCTTAAGGATTTGACACCATTGGAGTGGTAGGAGGCTATTGAATCCATGGATGTAAGTAAGCTATGGAGGAGAGAATGGAGAGGAGTTTGAAGTTGGTTGGAAGTTCCTAGGGAGTTAGGGGATTAGGAAAGTATCATCTAGTTAGGGTAGAGAAAGAGACCCTAAGAAATACCAAGTGAAGGTCTTGGAGAGAGATAGAATCTCTAGGAGAGGATCTCCCCACCAAATTGGTATCAGAGTCATTGAAAGGCTTGGGAGTGGATTATTGCATGACAAAGTGGAGTGAATCCATAGGTGAGAACATCATGGTGACCAATGTAGAGTTTCACAATGATTTTTCAGAGGAACAAATCAAGAATAGGATTCTTGAAGAAGCAGTGGAGGAAATGAAGATTAAGATGACATAGGTTGTAGAGACTGCCAGCAAGTTCAGAGAAGAGATGTATGAAGGGATAGATAAAGGAAAGAAACCAGTGGAAGAGGAAATAGAACTAGAGCCTGATCCTCTTCTACTTGAGGAACCATTCCTCAAAGCACTCAAGGTATTGAGTGGGAAGGAACTAGAAGGAATACCAGTATACTCTTGTAAGACAGACACTGAAATGGTAAGATGGACACTGAAAATATTAAAGGGGAAGAAAAACCCACAATTTTTATTTTTTTCTCAGGTTTTTAAGGGTGTTTAGGAGGAAAACCTCATTTTCAGATATTAGGAGGGCTAATAGGGCTAAAAAGGCTACAAGGCCTAAAAGACTTGATTTTGGAACCCGATTGGAAAATGGGTGCAAGATTTACAAAATTGAATCCATAGAGGTTGAATCTGACCTAAGGGGAGTTGGGAAACCAATCCTTAAGTAGTTGAAACCATTAGAGTGGTAGGAGGCTAGTGAAGCCATGGATGTAAGTAAGATATGGAGGAGAGAAATAGAGAGGATTTTGAAGTTGGTGGGAAGTTCTTAGGGAGTTAGGGGATTAGGAAAGTATCCTCTAGTTAGGGTAGAGAAAGAGACCCTAAGAAAGACCAAGTGAAGGTCATGGAGAGAGCTAGAAGGCTCTAGGAGAGGAGCTCCCCTCCAAATGCATAGTAAGAACTCTTACATAATAAAAGTATAGGTTATCAATAATCATAATCCAACTCCGATTTCCAGGAGTCCATGTCATTCTTCCTAAATTATCGCTTCTATCCACATACTCTGTATGATTGTTCTGCTACTGTCTGTTTGTCTTCAAATCTCTCTAACTTTATGTAAACATTACCAAAAAAAATTGATCGTAAGTGGTGGTCACACATACCCAATACTATCTTCCTCTAAGCTTGCGTGCCTTAACTCATCAATCTCAATCTTCAATACCTAAAATACCTTTGTATCTCTGCTTTTGTACTTAGTCAATTTTAGAGTCACCAAAACTTAAATTTATAGGAATTGATTTGTAACCCAGATGTATTTCTATAAATGACAACCAAAAGTGAATCATATCACACAAAATTGATCACTTTCCAATAATTTCTCCCTTTGGCATTGATGGAAACACTTAACAAAAAAATTGACTAAGTGTTCCAACAAAACAAAACCTTCTCTCCTTCTTTTTCTATTTTTTCTTCTCTTCTTCCCTTATGCATTATCTTATCCCTCTCCATATTCATTTTTTCTCTTCTCTCTTCTCCCATTCATTTTTTCTTCTCTTCTCCCCCTTTGAAAACAATGATAAAGGTGCATACAAAGTAATAAAATTATTGCTTTCTCACCAGTTTTAGAATATCTTGAAAGGAATATTCCAAGATCTTCACTTTTGTACTCCATGACTTAAGCAATAGTTGACTAACATGAATTATTCCATTCAACTCAAATGATGTTGTCTCTACATCTGTCAACTCTATAGGCATAGAGTTAGTCAATGAATCGACAGTCTTCTCCATGTCTGATAAGTGTGCTTCAATTATAGATAGCTTAGGAGTGATTAAAATCTTCAACAAATTGAATCTGGTCAGTACTCTCCCTTTCTCAATGTCCAATACAACTAGTTTTTCCAAAATTATTGTTACTTCTTTGTCTAATTCCATTGTAGTTTTTGAATAAGTCTCACAACTGTCCATCATATTGTTCAAGGTTGCCCTGTCCTTGGCAATAATGTATTCAATGTTTTGAACATGCCTGGTAGGTTTTACGCAGTAACTAAATAGTTTCCTTCCATGTGCAATGTAACTCTTAGCATTTGTAGTAGTAGTTTTCAAATTGCTCAAGTCCTATGAGATAGACTTGCAAAATTCATATAGCTTCTTCTCTGAGTAGTTATTTTATGCCTTCTCTTCTGCAATCTTTATCAAGTTTGCATAATAACCATCAAATTCATCAAGTGTTATCTCTAGGTTTTCAATATCATCCCTATTCTAGAAAACAATAGGTATGGGAAGCAATTTGTTTAGATTATCAATTTCTCTGGTTATTACCTTAGCCTTTTTGTCACCTTTTTCTTTGATCTCTCCTTGGCTTTAGTAAGTGCAGTAAAAGCCAATTTTACTAGCTCATCCTCATCCATGAAATTAACATCAACATATGTTGAATTATCTTTCCTTAAACAAAATGAGATAGAAGATGTGTTTACCTCAGTTTTGGTTTCATCTCTTTCTTCATGTTCTTTTTATCCTTTATCCTATACTGCTTCTCTCTGTTCTTCCTCTTTGCATTTTTCATTCTTCTATTCTTCATTTTCAGTCATATCATTGTCAAAGTTTCCTTCAAAAGGGTCCTTCTCATCATTAGAGGTGTCAAGTGACACATGTACACCATAAACATAGAAATCTAGTTGTGTATCAACTTCTCTCTTCTCAGCACTTGCCTTAGCTCATTTTGAACTCTCTCCCATTCCTAAGGGTGTATGAAATGTAGTTTTAGGAAATGGAGTCTTCTTAGGAGTAGTGTTCATTAATATTTTCTCTAGTGCTTTCTTAGTCTCCTCAGTGATTTCATCATATCTTCTTGCCATAATTTTTAGTAGTCTAATATTGGTTCGCAATAAAGGTTTCAATTCTTTGAATATTCTATCCCTTTCTTGTATAGATATCACAGGAAGCATATTATCAATTTCTTAATTTCTTATGGTTTCAACTTCAATCTGTGCTAACTATTTCCTAGTCTCTAATCTCCCATATAATTCTTTAGGTACACTGCCCTCAATTTCCAATAGAGTTTTCTTGAAAACAAGTAAATGATTAACTACAATATATTCAATCTTGAGTTTATCAATCTCCTCATACCTGTCATAGTATTTTTTAATAGAAACTAGCTTCCCTTGTTCAATTTCTCTCTTCTCAATCATCTTTAAGTGAGGTTTCCATATGTGTTTCTCACTTTATTGTTACTTCTCTTGTCTTACAGTGCTAGATTCTTTAGGCGGTGAAATTGGTCTGCTAGATCTAGAGCTTACTCTTGGAGTAATATTTTTAGCTTGCAATGTCTATTATGGTGCAAAGGAGGTGTCTACATTAATGTCTGCAGTAGGTGCAACAATTTTCATAACAAATTCATGATGTGGAAGGGCTAAATTACTAGCACTTTCCAATCTAGAAGATTGTTCTGTCATTTTCCTTTTTACTTCCTTCAAATCGTCCTTTGTTAGTCCTTCATTAACACCACATTCATGGACAATGTTTTCAATTTTCCTTTTCCTTAAACCTCTGGTCTGTTCCTCTCTTACCTTAGTATATTTCTCCTCATAGGTTCCCCATCTTTCTTCAAATGTATCAATCTCAGATGCAAGAACATGTTTAACTTGCATAGTCAGTAGTTTTGAACTTACCTCATATCACATAGGATAACAGTGTTTCTTCCTTGGTGTGACTGCCTCAAATAATACAAAATTAGTTCAACCATGAAAAAAATTGTATCCTTGTACTTAAAAACTATGTCTTTAGGTTTCTTGTATCTACCTTTCATATGCCTCTAAAGAATTTTGATCATGCCAAATAACTCACCATCAACCCATGTCCTATTATGTCTTCTACAGCTCTATGAAATAGGAATACCAGTAGGTATCCATGTTCACTAACCACTAGAGTGCATGCCTGGGAATCTATGTTCAATGTGTATGAACATATGTACCAATAGTGAGCCAAATATGAAGGTCTTTGATCTATCTTTCTTGATCATTTTTACATTCTCTAGAAATTATTGTGCTAACAGTTCATATAGGTTATACTTGACATTTTCTTTCACCATTGTATATGCCATCATGATAACTCTTGCTGATACCAAATTAGGTCTATTGTTGTAGTATAATTTTTAGCCTAGTATCATATAAATTAGTCTCACATCCTTTTGAATGATGTCATTCACAGTAACTGCTCGCCTCTTTCACGCTGAATTCTGAGTTTTCGCTTCAATCAATCACACAAGGAAAATGTAGGATAGACTAAATCTCTCCACTCTCTGATCTCCTTAGGTTTCTCTTTGTCAAATGGTAAGGAAATAGATCATCATATGATGCTTAATACAATGTTAAGTTATAAAATTTCACATTACCCAATACTTTCTAGTCGGCTGTAAAACTCTTGATCAAAATATATGCATCGGTTGATGTGGCATTCTTAACTGTATACTCTATGATGTCGGCCATACTCATAACTAGGATCACCTGAGCTCAATCCACAAGGTATGGGGAGAGATATATTCTCATTTCTTTATCTAATTCTCCCCCTAAGGCCATGATTGGCCAATTAGGTTGATTCCGCTTTGCCACCATCAGGCAAAGATCCAGTAGCATCTAGTATCTCTCCCTGAACCAATGTCTCACTTCTTTCTTTGATTTTCCATATCTTACCACTGTTGTTATATTCATCTTTCTTAAAACAACTTTCAAAATCATTCTATAAATTTGAAACAATGTTCCCAATATTATTTCCATTCTTCTGTGTATTCATAGGAGGTGGTACTCTTCTATGGTTTACTCCATTATACCTACAAAAATTTGGTATATGACCTTGATTATTGCATTTCTAACATATACGAGGTCTTCTTTCCTGATTTACTTGCAGCTTACAATACTTCACAATGTGCCCAATGTTATTGCATTTATAGCATGTAGTTTTCACTATAGGTTCTCTTCCATTGTCTTGTCTATATCTAGATTGATTAGGTTTCCTACATTCTACTTTCTTGTGCCCATATCCATTAGAATTAAAAAAATAAATAGAAAGGGTCTTAAAAGGAAAATTACCTCTACAATCTCTTTTCATGTGTCCAAAATTGTTACAACCAAAGCATCTACCTTTGAAAGGTCTAATCTTCTCTCTAGGTTCTTCAATAGTAGGTTTTTTAGCATCAATCTTTACATCATATTTCTCTTCCCGAGTCTTTGAGCATTCAGCTTCATTGAAGCCAATACCACTCCTATCACCTCTAGGTTTTTGTCTATCTCTTTTTTCATCAATCAAATCACTGCTGGTGTGAAGTTTCTCAATGTGTTTCTTTGCCTCAACAAGTTCACCTTTTATGATCTGATTGTATTTCTCTAGTTCTAGATACTTGTTCTTTTAATTGTCAGCCTCATTCTTTATTTGTTCGAATGCACTATTCAAAGTTTATTAAATATTCTTCTTAGCATCCTTTTGTAATTGAATTTATTTAGTCATAGCTTCATTTTCAAGTTTCAAAGTTTCATTTTCTTCTTCAAGTTGCTTCATTTTATCCAAATTGTATTTATGTAAATCTTATTTTATCTAAACCACAAGATCTCATCTCTGACTTCTGGAAAGTTCAAGCTCATATCTGAGTTTCCTTATAAATTTCTCAGCTCTTCGCATGTTGAACCTTAATTCTCCATTCTTTTTTTTTCTTTGTCTAGGTATTCTAGTGCAACATCCAAGTTTGCCTACAAACTATCAAAATCCATCATGATCTCCCTTAAGTTGTTAGAATTTCTCTCCAAGAGCCAAAAGCTCTGATACCAATTGTTAGGATTAGGTAATACTAAGAGGGGGGGGGGGGGGGGGGGGAANGGGGGGGGGTTGAAATCAGTATTACAACACTTAATTAAAATTTTCAATGAATTAAACATTAACCATATGCATGCACAAATGTAAACATTAATCATAATTTGTTCTCGAGGAAACCCTAGCCAAGGGAAAACCCCGGTGGGGATGGTACCCACAAGCAAGCACTAAATTATAGTGTACCTATTAGGAGACCTAGCCCTATTAGGAGATTAATATTACATAGTACATCTCCTTGTTAAAGGAATAAAAACCCTGTTAAAGGTATACAACACCCTATTAGGGGCCAACTGAGCATACTACTCTTACAATGTAATTCTGTTACAAAATGTTCTTAGTAATGAACAAAGAAAGCATCTCTAATGTTTAGATAGTTCATGTTCATAACTCATCAATGATCTTTGTTATCCTATTCTATACCATTCGTATCTCCTAAAAAACGCAACATCCATTCATCCATAGTTCGCTTAACAAAAAGATATTACATATATACATTTCTTCTTTACCAAGTCAGCTCTCAATAAAAAATACATTTGATAAAACAAATATCAAATGCAAAGTCAAATATCTTACATAATCAAATTATAGGTTATAAATAATCATAATCCAACTCTGATTGTCAGGAGTCCATGTCATAATTCCTGAATCATCGCTTTTGTCCAGCTGCTCTGTATCATTGCTCTGTTGTTGTTTGTATGTCTTCAAATCTCTATAAATTGTTCTAAACATTACCAAAACAAAATTGATCTTAAGTTAAGGTCACACATACCCCATACTATCTTCCTCTAAGCTTTCTTGCCTTAACTCATTGATCTCTATCTTCGATACCCAAAATATCTGTGTATCTCTGCTTTTCTACTTAGTCAATTTCAGAGTCACCAAAACTTAACTTTATAGTAATTGATCTGTAACCCAGATGTGTTTCCATAAATTAAAACCAAAAGTGAATCATATCACATAAAATTAATCACTTTCCAATAGAACAAAGACAACTTTTCATCATGAAAAAGGAGCATAAGATTCCACCTATCAAGTATTGGAAATGATGTTACTCAATACTTGGATATTGAATATGTGTTTCCTACTAGACCTCACACACTTGATCAATGAGAGAAAATAACAAGCATAGGTCAATGATGATATAAATTTCTTCCTCACTCTCCGATGTTGAATTTGAAGATGTCCAAACATGCACCACTGCAAAGAAAATATGGGACAAATTGAAGCTAGTACATGGAGGAGATGCAAATGTACTTAGATCTACTGCAGAAAGCCTAAGAGGAAACTTTTATGACCTAAGAATGAGAGAAGGAGAAAACATCACTCAGCACAGCTGCAAAATTAAAGAGGTATTCAATGCTATCTAAGGAGTTGGAGGTGTACTTGAAGAAGAAACAGTGGTAAGTAAAGTCCTAAGAACCTTACTGCTTATTTATGCTATTAGAGGATCTTCTATACAAGAAATGGGAGCAGTAGCAAATAATAATGCCACTCTAGATAGTTTGGTAGACTTATTTCATTTGAGATGAATATCTTTGACAAGAGTGTCTTACCATCAATAAAGTCTAAATTTAAATCTTCTTTGAAAATAAGTAAGCCAACTCATAAATACACTATGAGAAATGATAATAAAAGTGATAGTGATGACCAAGAGCTTGATGGGATTGAAGCACTGATGGCTAGAAGATTGCAGATAGGCAAAGGTAGATACAAAGTTAAATTACCATTGGTATTTTTTAATTTCAAAGAGATTGGACACTTTGGTGCTAGATGTCATAACAAAAGAAAAGAAGACAAAAACAGTGACAGGTCATATAAAAATAAGTTTGATAGAGGTGATGACAAAGATTATTGAAGAAACCAATAATGTGGTAGAAGAGACAACTGAGACTTCAAGGACAAAGGAGAGAAATCTTGTTACCTAGCTGAGAGCAAAGATGAGAATAGTGACACCGAATATGATGAAGATATTGAGGTGGTATTTGTTGCTATGAAGGACGATTTAGATGAAGAGGAAAGGTATGTTGAGACTGAAATCATATCTAAGTATAGTAAAAATGATGTCTAGATTATTTATAGTGCCTATACTCACCACAAGACTGGAGATAAGGAAAATTTTGAAACTTTTGAGTATTATAATGGTGGATCAATAAGAATTGGTAATGACTCACGTTGCCCGGTTGAAGGTAAAGGAACCATAATGTTGAATAAGCTGATCAGATGTGAAAATGTATATTGGGTAAAAGGACTTAACTATAACCTATTGAGTGTGTCACAGCTGAATAACACAAGACACCGAGGAACATTTGAAAACAAAAAGCCCAAGATCTTTAATGAATCAGGAAGGTTAATCAGAACTGGTAAATAGACAAAAGGTAACCTATTTTATCTTGATGATATTAACACCACTTGTTTAATGGATATAAATGAAGACATATGGTTGTGGAATAAAAGTTCATGTCATGTGAATTTTGAAAACATTATTAGGATAAGAAATAAAAGGAAAGTAAGAGGCTTACCAAGCATTGCAAAGCCCGATCATGTCATGTGTAAGAATTTTCAAAAAGGTAAAATGACAAAGTCTAATTTCAAGAGAAAAACCTAAAAATCTAATGCCATTCTAGAATTAGTACATACTGATCTATGTGTACCAATGAGAAAAAAGAGTTACTATGATGATAGATTCTTCATTATCTTTGTTGATGATTATTCTAGAATGATGATAGTTATGTTCTTAAAAGAGAAATCATAAGCATTCAATATGTTTAAATGGTATAAAGCTATTGTAGAAAAACAAAGTGGTAAGGAACTAAAATGCTTAAGATCAGATAGAGGAGGAGAATTTATTTCTGATGAATTCACTAACTTTTGTAATGAGCCTGGAATTCAAAGATAGGTTTCTGCACCAAGAACACCACAAAAAAATGTAATTATTGAAAGAAGGAATAGATCCATTGTTGATTTTTCCAGAACACTAATGATTGAGAAAGGAATCACTCAAACATTCTAGAGAGAAGCTATCAGTACTATTGTGTACACATTGAACAAATTTCAATTGAAGAAAGACACCAATCAGACACCTTATGAGCTATGGTATGGATACACACCCAATGTAAGTTACTTCAGAATTTTTGGAATTCAATGTTATATTTTGATAGATTATAGAAATGGAAATATTGATTCCAAAGGTGAAGAAAGAATATTTTTAGGGTATTCTACCAAAAGCAAGGCTTATAAATGTCTTAACTAATCCTCTAACAAAATAATTGAAAGTGCAAATGTCAGTGTAGATGAATTTGCAGAGAAAATGATAAGGAAAGCAGAAAAGAACTAGAAGACTACAACAAGTTTGTCTACAGTCAAGAACCTGACACTCTGTCTGAGAAAAAGTGTATTTCTCCCAAGTGAAAGAACAATGCACCTGAGAATTAGGCTACACACACACCAAAAATAAAGAAATTTCTCAAAATAATGTTGTGAGCGATGGAGATCATAATGAAGGTCAAGATGATTATCAAAATGTTGAACAAAGATTTGAATTGGTACTTTCCAAGTATATCAGAAGACACCATCCATAGAACGAGATCATAGGAGACAAGAAGGATGGAATAAGAACAAGAAGTAAGTCACTAAACACTAGACGTTTAATTTGTGATTTTAACCCTAAATTTGTTAATGCTGCACTTGAAAATAAAGGATGGGTCACTGTTATGAATGAAGAGATAGAAAAAATTGAAAAGAATGGAACATGGACATTTGTAACTACACTGGATGACAAGAATGTCATTGGCACCAAATGGATATTCAGAAACAAGATGAATGAGAATGGATAAGTCACAATGAACAGAGAAATATTAGTATGCAAGGGGTATGCACAAGAAGGTATTGACTATGGATAAATATTTTTACCCATTGCTAGACTAGAAGGAGTCATAATTCTACTTTCTTATGCTGCATTCAAAGGATTCAAGGTATACCAAATGGATGTTAAATCTACATTCCTAAATGGAATACTAGAAGAAGAGGTATACATTGAAAAACTAGAAGGGTTTGTTGATACTAACAAGAGAAAAATTGTTTGTAGACTACACAAAGCCATTTATGGATTGAAACAAGGACCTAGAGAATGGTATAAAAGTCTTCACTCCTATCTCATAAGTATTGGATTTCTAAGAACAAGTTAAAACAATAATCTATATTTAAAAGAAGATATTGATGATAACATTTTGATTACTAAAATATTTGTTGATGATATCATATTTGGAGGTAATGATATGTTATGCAAATCATTAGCGAATAAAATAAGAAAAGAGTTTGAGATGTCAATATTTAGGGAGATTAAATTCTTTCTTGGTCTACAAATTCTTCAATAGACTCCAGGCATCTATATCACATAATCCAAATACATCAAGGAAGTGTTGAAGATATTCAAGATGGAAGATTCCAAACTAGTTGGAACACCTATGGAAACCGGATATAAGCTGAAAAAGGAAGACAAGTCAACCAAGGTAAAGTAGATCCTATATAGATCTATGACTGGAAAACTCATGTTTGTTATTCATACTAGACCAAATATAGCACATGCAATTTGAATAGTTGCAAGATTATCTGCTAATCCTAAGGAATCACACATGACTATTGTCAAAAAATTCTTAGATATCTAAAAAATACTGAGGACTGTGGCATATGGTATAAAAGACAAGGCAAATTTGAGCTTCAAGTCTATTTAGATGTTGATTGGGATGGAAACTTAGATGATAGAAAGAGCACAACAAGAGGAGAATTCTTCACGGGTGACAAATTTTTCAAATGGATAAGTAAGAAACAAGGATGCATCTCACAATCTACTACAGAAGCAAAATATTTGGCTACTGCTACAAATTGCTCTAACATTGCATGGATCAAACAATTACTAGAAGGTATGAATATGAAAATTCTTGAACTAGTGATTATCTATAGTGATAATACCAATGCAATAAACATTTCAAAGAACCTTGTCATGCATGCTAAGACAAAGCATATTTCTGTAAAGTATCATTACTTAAGGGAGAAAGTACAAGAGAAAGATGTGATACTTGAATATGTTCAATCCAAGGAACAATTAGAAGACATATTCACAAAGCCACTAGCTAATGATACATTTGATTACTTGAGAAAGAGACTAGGGGTCTGACCATTGTCTATTGGTAACTAAGCTAACTAGGAGGTTGCATCAGCCTACACATAATCAGAAGATCATTCATGTTGATGCAAGCAAAGAGATGGACTGAAAAGATATAGCAACACACAGGAAGGTACTTATCTACACCGATCACTAGAGTCATTGTACTATTGATGGAAAGGGAAATTCAAGGAGTATATTTTAAAAAGGAGGAAGGATATAGTTTGGTGTTTGATGGGGAGGTCACCTAACTCTCTGAAATTCCTAGTCTCTTCTAGGAATCTCACCTGGAATCCTATTCAATTCAAGACTCTCTCTAGACTCACACTTGAGTCTCTTTAGGGCGACTCTCAAACCCTAACCAGAAGGACTTATCTTCCCTCTCTCCTAGGTTCCCTACCCACTGAAATGTTTTACTCCTTACTGTCTCTCACTCTTCATGACTGAATCACTATAGTCATGCACCTTCTTACTTATCTAT
>MU226051.1:6704822-6724361 GCA_018584345.1 Thuja plicata | reverse complement strand
ATATTTATCTAACAGAAACAAAACAACACTTTACAGAACTCTGATCAAAATAAAAGAACACTCAAAGTACAGACAAAGCTTCTCTTTATTGATTATGTAGAATATTACAACTCTCTGTTAATCTACAAAAGTTCTCTGTTACTAACTAACTCCAACTCTGAACTGTCTGAGCCCTTTCTTAGATTCTTCTTCTCTGCTTTATCTTTGGCTTCTCCTTGATTCTGTAACCCTGGTGGTTACCTGTCGATCCCAGCCTTCCAGCTGTTCTCTGTTCTTCATGCTCTCTGCAAATTTTCATCTCTTCTCTGCATGGTCGACATTCTGGACAGTCTCTTTTCCTTCATGTCATTCTCCTTTCTGATTTGGCGGTTATGACCTTTTCAACGCTTTCTCCTATCGACACATCAGCACACTTTATCATTCAACTGGTTCTTCTCTTCATCGCATAGTCGCGAATGAAAATCCTTCTTTATGTCTTAGTCTGCGACTGAGCGATTACTTGCTCGTCGCGCTCTCGCTATGTCTTTCTCCATTTGGACTTTTTCCTCGTGACTGAGCGATGACTCCTTATCGTGCACCCGCAATGCATTGTCTCGAGCTACTATTTCTATCGCGACCGAGCGATGATCTCAAATCGCACACCCGCACTGCTTCTCCATGAGCTACTCCTTGCTCTGCGAGTCTACGACGCACATTAGTCGTGCACTCGCTGCACTTCTACATGAGCTGGCTATGTCCCTGCGACTGAGCGATGAGCTCAAGTCACGCACTCGCCGCGCTATAACCCGAGCTGCCATTTCCTTCGCGACTGAGTGATGAGCTCATCTGAGCTAATCTTTTCTTTGCGACTGAGTGATTAGCTCATGTCGCGTACTTGCACCTTCTCTTCCCAAGCTGACCTTTGCCTTGCGACTGAGTGATTACTGCTCATCGCGCACTCGTCATGCTTTTCACTTAACCGTCGAGTCACCTACGACCTTGCGATGCACAAGGTGTCGCTCACTCGCACACCAGGACTGAACTGTTTTCCTTTGCGACTGAGCGATTGATTTCACCGTCGCATTGTCGCACTGTGTTTTCTCTGACTGTGAATTGACTCGCGACTGGGCGATGAGCTCCTCGTCGCATTGTCGCACACTATTTTTCTTGCTAGCCATCTGCAACTGAGCGACTAGTTCCTCGTCGCGCACTTGCTCACTATAAGACTTAACTTTTAACTAGCTCGTGAGTGTGCGATGCATTACCTTTTTTCTCGCTGCTGGCTCCGTGATTGAGCGACTAGGCAAAATATGACTTGCTCGTTGAAAGACTTGTATCAAAACTTGTTCAAAATTGTTGGGGCTAGGGTTTTGAGTTAAACCCTAGGGTGCTCTGCACCAGTGTTGTTATCAAAGGGAGAGAGTTATATCCATATGAAATATCCATCATTATCATCAAAAGGGAGAGAAGTATCCTAAGGGAGAGATGACTCTAATGGAGAGAGTATATCCATGATAAATTCTATTATTGTCAAAAGAAAGAGAGATATCCATCATGGAGAGGAACATTCAAAGGGAGAGAAAACATCAAAGAAGAGACTCTACAGCAAAGGGAGAGACAAAATCAGAAGTTGCTATATCTATCTAGTAAAGGAAATTAAGAATGAAGACAATACTCTGCAAGAATTAAATCTAAGCTAGAAGAGCTTACCAAGAGCTAGACATTTGTATTAGTTATAGAAAAATAAGTTTGGTTAAAATTGATGAACAACAACTGATATATATCATATTGTATTATGTAGTATATTGCTATCAATGCCAAAGGGAGAGATTGATGAACTATAACTGATTGAATGTTTGAAGATGTTAAGTTGATCACTGAGATGCATAAAGTTAATGCAAGAAATTAAATCAGTTAATGTATTGTATTTTCATTGATGTCAACTTGATATAATTTTATTGGTTGTATACATATAGTCAAAGAATTCAAAGAACCAAAGAGATAAAGGGTATATTATGAGTAATGCATAAAATTTTAGTATACACCAAGTGATAACAAACACCGATGGATAGTGCACACTGACAGATAGAGAACCCTGAGAAGAGTCACAGTGATACTCAAGCAAGATATGAGAGAAAGCATTACCGAGTAGAACCTAAGTGATACCCGAGAAGAACCGAAAGTCACAGTGTTTCCCGACAGACAGACAACCCCGACGGATAGAGATGCCCAAGGACAACTGAATTATAGACCGAGAAAACATGGAGTTAAACACTGATTGAAGAGATTATATTTTTCCATTAGTATATGCAAAGAAAAACATGATCTACACCATCAGTTTATACTACATGGATAGACAAGGAAGAGTACTACCCGACACCAAGGTTACCGATACTGCCAAGTACAAAGCATCCTGACAAACACTATTTAGTGTTACCCATTGACAAAAAGGACAAGGGAACCCGATGAGTAACCAATAGTGAAAATTGATAAAAAATCAAAGAGAGGAACCCAACAGATGATGGGAAACTAACAATCAGTTCAATAAAGGAACACCGAAAGACTTTCAGTTCACACCTACGATCAAGAACTGACAGTCAGTTACATCTCACAAAAAGTGGATCTGACTTTCAACGTCAAATAAATCACTAAATTTTTATATTTAGCTTCTTGATTTGTTTTAAATATATTACGCATGGAGAAAGAAATGTAATTATTATTGTTTTTATCAGTATAACTGTTTTAAAACATGCAAACTAAAGGATGAAGGTCAAGTTGTATACCTTGGATCAAGAGTTAACATTGTAATGTATGATTCTAGAATAGGTAAAATACTTGTATAAATAGATTCTCAATCAATTTTGAACATGTTCGATGATGATTGTAGCCACTGAGATCATCTAAGGATCAGACAAGAGAATTCATGCAACAACACAAACAAAGATCAAATCAGTTGTCAAGAATAGAACACAGGCTACTAACGAGCAAGAAAATGTATTAATCAATCACTATAGGTGATATTCATATTCTGTAAGCTTTAAAGGATCTGTAATAAGAAATTTTAGATTGCATAGTATCAGGTCAAACATATTCTACACATTCTAATAAGTGGGGTACACTTCAGAGATCCTTTCAAGCAAGGTGGACTTAATAGTCCTATTGTAAATCTCTTAACCAAGTTCACACTTCATTAGTGTTGATAAAAGCTGTTAACAGAGTAGATCCTATTAGGTCTCCACATCAATACACATAATAGGGTAGATCATTAGTAGTGATCAATTTTAAGCCTTTACTTGCTCCCTTCCATTTTGAAGATAGTGAAGTTTTGTGGGTGCCATCCCCATCACAGTTTTTACTTCATAACATGAGTTTTCTGCGATATCATATCTTGTGTTATGTGTCTATTAGTTTCATGAATTTTTCTATGAATATTGCATACAATTAAGTTTACAAATTAATACTACATGCATAAGAGAGAACATCAGATATGGTTGGTAATACAGTCAAGATTGTTTACTAATGATAAAAAGTGAAAAGTGTTAAAAGCTTTAGAGGTACTGATTCACCCCTCCACTCTCACTACTAATCTCCATTAATCCCAACAATTGGTATCAGAGCCAAGTCTCTTCTTGGAAAGCTTAAAGGCTTAAGAGAAAGGATAATACAATGGAGAAGTTTAAACTTGATAAAATATTGAGAATAAAAATCTTGAAATTCAAATGTTCTATGAACAATATAAAGAAGCTAGAATCAGTATGAGACAGTTGCTGGATGAAACAAAGAATATGGATTCTCGCTATAATGAGACAAATTATCTTTAGGAAGAGATTCCAGATTTCTTTGAGTCTTCAGGATCAAATACAAGCAAGGCATCACATACATCAGAAGAAATCATCACAAGCCCAACTGAGATCAATCTACATCTGGCTGGACAAGTAAAATCTCTACAAATCGGTCAAGAGACGCAGATTGTAAGAATGGTTGATGTCATGAACAATGCAAGGCAAGCTGAACAAGAAAGAACTCTAGAAATTGATGATAGAAGAAAGATCACAGACAAACTACAAGAAAAGGAGTCTGAGATACAAAGACTTATAGAACATCACCATGAGGTAACTAATCAGATTATTCTTATGAGTGAAGAAGAAAATATAATGAATATGGAACTCATTGAAAGAATACAAATTATCGGTGAACTAAGAGAAGAGAATGAAAAACTAAAGCATGAGTCTAGAATTATACAATAGCATAATGATATGATTAAAAGAGCTGAAGGGAGTACAAAAAGGATGGATTAATTCTTGAATGCACAAAGAAGACCCAACACCAATACTGGACTAGGGTACACATAGCATGGAGAGTCATCAAATGAAGCTGATCCAAAAGATCCTTACACCAATCCTCCACCGAAAAAATCTGACATGCAATCACTGTGGAAAGAAAGGCCACACCTCCAATGTCTGCAAGAGCAAAGAAAAAGGTATTCCTAAATCCACAGTTACATTCATTGGACATTGTTATAATTGCAGTAAGAAAGGACATAAAGAACATGAATGTAAATCAAAGGTGAAGAGCCAAAGAAGGAAACATATATGGACAAGTGTTTTCCCACCGGAAAAATGCATGGGCACACATCTCTTGACTGCCGGAAGAATAAATTTGAAGCATGGAAACCCAAAAATGAAGAAAATTGATATAAACCGAGAAGGGTCCATAATTCATATGTTTGGGACTACAACCCATGGATAAACTGCACAACACGTGGTAGATATGGTCACATTTCTACAAACTGCATGAGGTTATGGACCAAAAGTTCTAGAGGTTGGACCAACCCGGGAATGGCATGTTTTTAATGTCATAAGGTTGAACATTTAAAGAAGGACTGCAGAGACTGAATAATAGAAACCACCACTTTTGCAAATGGTAACACAATTGAAGACATCAAGAAAATGAGAAATCAAATGTGAAGGAAAGCTTCAACCACTTTGGAAGCTCGACCAAGCAATGTAGTAGGTGACATTACCACCCCCACCTAAAGATGAACAAGTAAGTATGGAACTAGACTATACCAAGTCATATTTTGCATCAGTTCCATTATACAATTGAAAGATAGTCAAAATATGCATGAATAAAGATGCATATTATGTTACTTGTTACAATTATGAGAAATCAACCCTATCAGTAAACACATACCAAAAATCATCGGTGAATATAAATGATGAGTTGTTTACACTTACCGAGAATTATCGATCAACACATAAAGTGGCTAAGTTGGTAATGTAACCCGACACCCGTCACTAAGGAAGAAAATTTATAAATTTGTCGTGACACAACACCGATATCTGTCGGTGAAAGAAACAATCTTAAGAGTCATCGTAAGCATCATGTCAACACCAAACATATTATTTGAAGAGTCTTCCCTACAAACTCTATCTTCATGACCTGACGAGTTGTTGAGCATTTATGACTGACTTAGGGAAAAATTCTATAAATACTCGACGAGAGCACTTCATTTTGCACACGTGATTTGAGAAGAAAGAGTAGAGAAAAATAAAATAAAAAAGAGATCAGATAGTAGAGCAACCTTGAATCGATCCAAAACACTCCAAATAGATCACTCACCAACCAAAAAGATCGAAGTAAGTACCAAAAATACCAAAGAACTCTGTTGTCATTTATGGAAAATCTCTAAATTTGAAATATGATGGCAACCACTTCAAGAAACCTAAAGATTAAGAATGATAAGAAGAATGCAGTTAAGTTAATAAAGAATAGCACTTGTGTGGAACCAAAGTATAAGATATGCCCGAAGATTTCATTACAACCCAATGATTCTGGCGCATTTTCAAAAATTCCACCTAGGGTTTTGCTGATAGAAGATGTAAGGTCTTATATTCACTACAAGATCACTGAAATAGGTGATCTAGAGATAGATCAAGATTAAAAGAAGTTGTGTGATGATCAAGGGAACCTGAAAGAAGAACACAAGCATCTACAAGTAAAGAGGATAACAAATTCTCTATATTTCCTGAGGGTTTTTAAAAACATCTGGATTAGGTTAGTTTTGAGAAGAATGCACAACCATAAATTATGGTTGGATGAACCTAAGAAGATCACTAAGGATGTGTTACATGTTTTAACTAGTTATCCCATAACTGAAAATCCTAAGGAACACAAGCATCCCTCCTGGCCAGAAGTTAAAAAAATAGAAAATGTTGTGTGGGATAACAAAGGTCTTAAAGTGAACACCATCACCGATGAGGAACTGAAGTTTGGTGCATGTGTAATTGGTTACAAGATATTCCAAGAAAGCAAGCTTAACAACATTGCATCAACAAAAGTAAGCACAACCTACAAAATTGTCATGAAGGGAATACAGATGGACCTATGTGAGATCCTGTGGAAGCAACTTGATGAGAATATGACAACAATTAGGTCTGCAAAGACTAACACATGTAAGTTCGCTTCACTCATCATGTGTATATTATTTTACTGTCAAGAATACTTTCCTTCAGTAGGGAAAGTAAAATGGGACACTATAAAACCAATCACATTGCAGATTAGTGAACTTATCAAGTCAATAGGAGACAATTTTGATTCAGAGATGACTGAATACTTCCTTGACTTCAAGGAAAAGATGATGGAAAGAGTGAGGATCCCTGAACAATTGATTGAGAAAGATAGGGATGAAATATGTTTTATGGTAGATATAGATTTTACTCACATCAAACCAGTTGTACCAAGGGAAACCTGGTTAGCACCTCTTGACTATGAGATTAACATAGATCAAGAAACCATTGCAATTGATGCATTGATAAATGAGCCACTTGACAACAAACAGCCAAGGTTTGGCACATATGAAGAGGCCAAGTCCAAGATAAAAATATGCCTAGTCATCAAGAAGACTGTCAACAAGAAGAACAAAATGGTAAAGATTCTTGAAAAGATTATGTCGGTCAATGAGGAAGAAAAAGAAAAAATAAAGGAAACTGAGGAAAAGGTTACCATTGGTGATAGAAAAGATGAGAAAAAATCATATTCTAAGGCAACTAAATCTAACACACCTCCACCTCCTACAAATAAACCAAGAACCACATCAGCTCAGAGAACAAGGAGCCAGACAGTAAAAGCCACTACACCTCTCAAGAAAGGTCAAGTGAGGACCTATAAGATGAAGCAACAAACAAAGGAGAAAACTGTTAAAACAACACCTACAAAAAGGAGGAAAATAATGGTCAGGACCAAAGCTGACATTGAAGATTCCATAGAGGATGAGCCTGATGTAAATAAAAAAAAGTTTTCTAACTAGAAAAGTTGATGAAATTGGTGATTCAATTGCTACTACAGGTACAATGACTTATAGGAAAATCAGGGAGTGGGATAAACTTGAGCCAGAGGACCAACACAAGATACAAGATGCAATAATTAGGGAAATGCTAAAATTTAAATATGCCCTTTCAAATATCGTAGATCAATGGCTGAAATTTAATTTCAGGCTGAATTTTAGAAGGAAACCAACTTCTGCAAGAAGTCACCAGAATGATGACACGTATCAAGTCTTAAAAAGTGCACTGTAACGATGATCATTGACTACTGCTGGTTATCTATTGACGTGGATGGTGGATAGTGCAACTGCAACTTGTAACTTGTAACTCAAAAAGAAATAAATGCCTTGTCAGTGACATTCTTTAACTATCAATAGTACACATGCATTTATTAGAAAAATTATGGGAAAGATTTACATTTAGATATGAAAGATTAAGGACAGTCAATTTAAATCTCTCACACACATAATACAGATAATGCATTTATGGTAATTGCATTAAATATGATTAAAGAAAGAATAATTATTAATTGCTAAGTATCTGTGATCACTACTATCAATCAGGGGGTCGGGGATATTTATAGACAATCTGGTTTCTTTCTTCTTCATTTTTCTTTGGGTAGATTAAGACTCAGAGCTGCCAGTGGCCCGTGGTAGTGGTAAAGATTATGCATCTAGTTTTAAGGTTTAGGTTTTTAGGTTTTTAGGCTTTCAAGAATTAAAGATGGATACACCAATCTTTTTGAGATGCACATCTCTAGATTACCAGATGTCCTTTTTGGGCAATGTCTCGGAAGAAATCCTCACTTTTGTTTGTAGGGAGGTTGGTGGTGATGCTTTTATAAATTCTGTTGTGTTGATGTTATTGGGTTGAGAGTTCCTTGAGAATGTCGAGAGATACCATGTTTACACAGACATTATGTCCTGGTTTTTTGCATCTCTCCTCGAGCTCGGAGGACAGAAGGTGGATATGCTGATGCTGTTGAGGAAGGTTTTTAAAGAGAAATTCCTAAAGGACAATGTCAATGTTGCTATTTTTGCAGAATTAGGGGTGGGGATCCCTTGGCCAAGAGATATATACAAGCTATTGGTGCTAGGAAAAAATGTGGCCAGACAACCCTTTCTGTTGAACCTCAATGACAAGAAACTAATGCAACACAGGAAATGGGCTCGACTTGGGAGGGATTTTCTCCGCAAATAGTTTTACCTTGATGAATTTGATGAGTCGGGCTACACATGGCTTGATGAATTCTCAGAGATTATCCTCTCTGGAAAATTCTACTTAGATGAAAGGGAAGATGAAGATCCTTGATTCCCTAGTTTACCCATTCCCGTTACCCTAGTTTTTTGACAATGGAAATGCAAGGTTTCACTTTTTTTTTTACACCAATAAGAAGTTGCCTAGTAGGTTTCCATTTTTACTATACATTGTAATTTTTTGAAAAAAAAATAGTAAAAATTTTCCAAGTTCATTTCAATTTTTTTTTTATGGGTACAAAAAATGATTCTTAGACTTCTCTGTGATTACAATATTTTAATTAGTTTCTTTACCTATGTATTAGACATTTAAGTATATTCTTAAGAAATGGATTAGTACTTCCATTTTTTAAATCTGAACACTGAGATTCTAAATTTTAAAAACAATTAAGTTTCTTTATCAGTCCAGAGCAATTTTCTATTTTTAATTTGTCAATGTGTCATATCGATGTGTGATTATAAATTTATAAGACTACACTATAAAACTAAACATTTAATAACATTTATTAAATTTAATAACTAATAAGCTGAAGTTGTAATTTAAAATGATTAAGTGATACTCACACATGTCCTAGTGACATCAAATGACAAGCCAAAAGTTAATGGGACCCACGATAGTGCGATAGTGCTAGAGACCGTTGGATGAGCACATATCAATGGTGTGCAGTGTATTTCGGGCCGAAAGGGAAAAGAAAGCCCATTTCTGCAAACCTATTCTGAAACAAAGTAAATAAACTCAAAATCACAGTCATAGAATAAGTATCACTTACCTTTGCCTCAAATTAAAATGCAGCAATGCAGTCGCGGCTCGTCAATGTAGTATTGAGTATACAGTTCTACTCAATAGTCTGAAACTTCTGAAACTTCACTACGAGAAAATATAGAGATAACATAGAGATATCAGAATTTTTTTATACTAATCCTTATTTGTAAAATTTGGCAGTAGGTATTAGGTATACAAATATTTGGTGAAGCCCGCGTAATTATAACACATCTTTTGTTATTTTCAAGGCGATTATGGGTCATCCAATACCTTCCCTTGATTAATAAAGTTGGCTAAATTACGTTGGTTAGAGACACGCATCCATAAGAAGCCAGGCGAATATAGGCCATTGATTTGGGGTTTCTTAGAAATTATAGGCGAATGTTGTAAATTTATGGGGACCAAAATTTATATTCCATTGGCAATAATGTGTAAGAAATGGAAAAATTAAATAAATCGATGGGCGATGGGCCTTGGCTTTGGACCCAATATTAATAAATGTCGGGCGATAGGGTCAAACCAATATGTCAAAAATATTCACCAATTCCGGGGTCGCTGACATGCGACATTCGCCAAATGGCAAAAAATCGTCACTAAAGTTTCTGCTGATACCTACTAATAAGATATAATAAGAACTAACTCATAAGACCTAATACATACTAATAAGACCTAATAGGATCCTTTGGGCCTAATATGACCTCTTAAGACCAATTAGGACCTATTAAGACCTAATTTAGCACTAATTAAGACCAAATAAGACGTAATAGTCCACCCTTAAGACCTAATAAGATTTAATTAGACCCTTAGGACCTATTACCTGACTTAACATTATTAATAAGACATCAAAAAACTTAATACCTACTATAAAGACATAATAAAACCTAATACACACTAATAAGACATAATAAGACATAATAAGACCTAATATGACCAATAGGACCTATTAAGACCTAATTTAGGACCAATAAGACCTATTAAGACCTAATTTATGACCAAATAGGATCTTTATCTCTCTCTCTCTCTATTGTGTTTTTTTAATTTATATTTCTAATTTAATTGTTAAATTTAATTATACTTGTGTAAAGTATATCTTTGTAAGGTAAAATGTAAATTATATATTAATTGTCAATTTTCATGTTTGTACAGATTTGATTATATATCCATGGATGATTTTTATATTGAGGAGATTTTAGCTCAGTAGGAACCACCACCTCAATCCCCTCCACCTCCACCTCCACCTCCACCTCCACCTCCACCTCCACCACCACCCACTCCTGTAGAGTTGAGGGAGAACATTATGAGAAGTGTAGATTCAATCACACAGGAAATTAATAACATTAAACATGAGCCTCAGCCACCACCACAACTACTACGTCTTACAAATAGAATTCAAGGCATTTTAGATTCAGTGTAGTCATTATCATCACTAATCTAAAAGTGATATTATTTATTAATGAACCATGGTTTATATGTACTTCCAACACCATCCAAATCTAATTGTAAATGTCGATAACACACATGGACCATAATAGTGACCTACTCTGTATAATAGTATTCTACCTGAATTTGTTTTTGAGAAGCAAAAGAGTAATTCTTCCTGAAGTTGTTTCTCTTAGTGTTTGGAAATTTCTTCGTGCCACTTAGGAAAAAAATCATAAAGTATATACAATTGAATCAATCTATGAAAATTCTCCCTAAATGCTCCAACATGTATCTCCTCCTCTACATATTCCAACATTGTCGATTCTTTCCCAACTTTTATTTCAGAATTTATGTACTTGTAACTCTTACAATTCACAATCCTCATCATGTCAGTATATTCAACTCTCAAAGGAAATTTAATCAAATTCCCACATGTTTCACAAGTTCCTCTTATGGAATCTATTTCATGTCTTGTATGTTCAACTGATTTGTGATATAAGATTGATGTTATTAATTGGCTTGGTCATTTAGGAAATGAAATTTGAGAACCACACTTTCCTCAGACATCTTTCGAAACCCTTGATAGTAGAGATAAAATTCAATATGATATCGAAAACAATAAGTTTCCAAATATTTACATATCTTCACATAATATGGCTTTAATATTTCCAACATTGTTTGTCCAATCTTTATTTAGGGATTTGAACAACAAAATGACAGATACATTTCACGTTCTGTAGTGTCCAACCAATGTCTTGTGTGTCACAAATATTCCTTTGGTGGGAAGTCCTATGCTTGATAACATCTCTAAAATTTTGTGAAGGATGAGTATGATCTCTCCAAGAGTTCTTGATCAAGTTCCTAACTATTTCATCAATCCTATCAAAGCAAGGAGCTCTACACATTAGTGCCTAATTACCTTCCAATGTAGAATCATCCAAATTGATTCTCCTTTTCAAATAATGTGATATTGTATTCCTATTGTACCCGAAATGAGATGAAATTGAAGATATTTGTCTTTTTTGGGACATGTTTTTACTTAACATAGATGTCAATATCACTATTCTTTAAATGGACTTATCTATACATCTATTTTTATGATTTATTTTTCTCTTCAACCCTTTATCTTGAATAACCTTATTAGTTATTACTTGAACAAAGGCTGAATAAAAATTCTTACTAAAGTCTTAAGGGGACCTAGCTGAAATAATTACAAAAAGACTAAAGAAAGAGAGAATAATCAATAAACTAGTGTGTGTGTGTGTGTGTGTGTAAATTGGTCTTAAGGGGTCCAATTAGATCTTAATCAAGGTCCTAATAGGTTTTAATTGGTTCTAATTGATCTTAATTGGTCTTAATCCATGATATTAGGTCTTAATCAAGGTCTTAATAGGCCTTAATAGGTCTTAATATGTCCTAATAGGTCCTAATAGATCTTAATAGGTCCTAATAGGTCTTAATTGGTGTTAATTGGTGTTGATACATCATATTACTCCTATTATGTAGATTAATGGGTCTTATTAGGTTATGAGGGTCCTATTAGGTCTTATTAGGTCTTATTAATAATGTTAGGTCCTATTAGACCTCTTAGTAGTCCTATTAGGTCTTATAAGACATGTTAGGTCTTAATTGGTCTTAATAGGTCCTATTAGTCCTCTTAGGTTTTAAGGAGTCTCAGGTGGTCCTATTAGGTCTTAATTGGTCTTAATTGGTCCTAATTGATCTTAATAAGTCCTATTAGGACTTATTAGACATATTAGGTATTATTAACTTCCTATTAGGTATTATAGGCCAGGTATTGTCTTATTGGTCATATTAGGTAGATTATTAGTCACATGTAAGGTCTTAATTGTTCTTAAGGGCTTCTATTAGATCTTGAGTGGTCATATTGGGTCTGAAGGGTCCTATTAGATCTTATTAGGTCTTAATTCATCTTAATTGGTATTAATATGTACTATTAGGTCTTATTAGTCCTATTAACTCTTAAGGTGTCTTATTAGGTCTTATTGTTGATGATAATTATTCAATTGTGTATTGTCATTGATGTTTACACTAATGTCTAATCCTATCTGAGCATAGTAAGTTCATGCCAAACACTCTCAAGCATTGAAGATGACCAAATTTATTTTCAGTTCTAATCGAGTTCACTCGGGCATTACAGTGTTGGTCGGGTGTTGAAGGATTTCAATGTTGACTGAGTTAAACAATTATTGTCACCCGACTAACAGTAGTTTATATTTTATGGATATTTTGTTATATGCAGCTGGTAGACATGAATTTTATTATTTATTTGGGAGGGTATTAGGGCCGACTTAACAAGGCTAATCATATATATAAGGTCAAGTTAGGATTGAATATTGTGAAAGCGTGAAATAAAGACATGTGATTATGACATGAAGAGTGAAGGAAAAATCAAACAGGATTCTAATTAAGGACATAACATAGAGAACTAAAACATAATATATGATCAGCGAGGATCAAGTAATTAAATCTAGAATATAGATCTAAATCAGCAAAGACAGTTGCTTATCAAAATAGGTCAATACATTGTTACTTTCTAACAATTGCAGCAGTGATCAAAATCTCTTAACATAGTAGACTTAACAGTATTTTATGAATCCTCTCACAAGGTGACATTTTTACATTAAAGTGTTTGAAGACCTCTCACAAGGCCACTCCTTATAGGGTGATTAAATCCTCTAATAGGGTCACACCTAAGAGTTTGTTATTGTAACCTTTAATAGAGTTGGATCCTAAGAGGGCTCACTTCAGAAGAGTAAAAAATAGTGACTAGTTGCAATTGGTGGTTTTTCTTATATTGGGTTTCCACATTAAATCTTGGTATTATCTGTGTACATTTCATTTTCTTTATGGTTTATGTTTCTACAATTAATTAGTAAAGGATAATCACAGTTAATATCTTAAGATTTTCTATGTTAACCCAGTGAGAGTAGAATATTAGTGTTAACTGAGAAAAAATGACATTTTTTTAAAGACGTCTATGGGACTTGGATTTGTTTTTGTGGTAACTGATTCAACCCTCCCCTCTTAGTTACTCAACTCATTTCCAATAATTGGTATCAGAGCTGCAATTTATTATAGGGAAGGTTTCAAATCCTAAGTTAAAGGTCACAGATGTCTTACAGAAGGAAGATCCCAAAGTTTAACAAAGATAATTTTGCTGCATAGCAATATTTGAGGAGGCTACATCTATCTACCATTGGAGATACCGGTTTACAATTCTTGGACAATATGTATGTTGAACCATCAATACCTTTGACTATGGATCAGATGATAGACATGAATCATCATAACATAATGATGATTGATATAGCCTCTACAGTTAGCTACTCCGATTTTGATGAATTCAAGGACATCCCTCCTGCCTTTGATATGGGGAACAAACTACATGATATTCATGGAGGAGATGTCAATGTAAAGAGAGCCAAAGCATAAAGTCTCTGAGGTCAATTTGATCAAATAAAAATGAAAGAAGGAGAGGACATTACAAAATATAGTGAAAGAATAAAGAAAAGTGTCAGTTCCATCAAAGCTGCCAGTGGAGTAATTGAAGACACAACAGTGGTTAGTAAGGTATTGAGAACTTTACTTATTATCTACGTAATTAGAGTTTAAGCTATTCAAGAGATGAGATGTAGTAATTTTATAACTCTATATGGATTGGTTGGAATATATATAGCCTTTGAGTTGGATAACTTTGACAATTAATCTCGTAATCTTAGCAATCTTGAGTCTGCATTCAAAGCTAAGTTAAACCTTAGAAAGATGAAAGGAAAATAGATTGACAGTGACAGTGACGATGAAGATCTGGAAATCATTGAAGAATTACTTCCAAAAAGAGTTGCAAAAGGAAAAGTACAATACAAAGAAAGAATACCATAAATTTTCTTTTCATGTGATGAGGATAGTCACATTGCTGCTAAGTTTCCAAACAAGGATGACAAAGGTGAGAAAAATTTCAATGAGTATAAAGGCAAGAAAGATTAGAAAAGCTACAAAAGCCACAAAGACAAAGGTAAGAAATCTTGTTACGTCGCTAAAGATTCTGATAGTGATGAAGATGAAATGGTTTATATTTCTATTAAGGATGAGTTAGATAATGAAGTTAATACAAAATTTGAACATCTTGAGCACTATGATGGTGGGAGTGTCAGTTTTGGGAATGATGAACCCTTCTATGTGAAAGGTAAAGGCTCTATTCCTTTAATAGAAGAAATAAAATGTGATGATGATTATTGGGTTGAAGGACTAAGGCACAATCTACTAAGTGTGGCACAAATGACTAACATTGGTTTCAAGGTAGAATTCATGAATGGTAAGGCCAAGCTCCTGAATGGTAAGGGAAACCTAGTTTGAACTGGCAGACAAACAAAAGGTAATATATTTTATCTTGATCTCAATGAAAATTCATGTTTTATTGCACAAGTAGAAGAAAGATAGTTATGGCATAAAAGGTTATGTCATGTGAACTCTAATAATTTGGTTTATATTAGAAAGAACAAAAGAGTACAAGGAATTCCTATTCTAAAGAAGCCTGAATTATCAATATGCAAATAATGTCAAATTGGGAAGATGGGAAAAAAATAGCTTCAAGAGAAAGTATAAAAACACATAAGAAGTTTTTGAATTGGTACATACTAATTTTATGTGGACCAATTGGAACAAAAAGTTACACACGTGAGAAGTATTTCATTCTATTTGTTGATGATCATTCCAGAATGATGACTGTTATGTATCTCAAAGGAAAAGAAGAAGCTTTTTAGAATTTTAAATGGTACCTAGCCAGAGTTGAAAAAGAAATAGGAGAGAAACTTAAATGCTTAACATATGACAGAGGAGGAGAATTCATTTCTAATAAATTCAATGAATTCTACAATGAAAAAGGAATCAAAAGACAAGTATATGCCCCAGGTAATCCACGGAAGAATGGTATAGTAGAAAGAAGGAACACATCCATCATGGATTGTGCAAGAACCTTGATGATTGAAAAGAGTGTTGCTACCAAATACTGGAAGGAAGACATCAACACTGCAATTCACACCTTGGACCGAGTTTAACTAAAGAAAGGTACTGAGAAGACACCTTTTGAATTATGGTATGGCTATAAACTAATGTTCATTATTTCAAAGTATTTGGAAGTAAATGTTACATCTTGAAGGAAGCAAGAAATGGAAAATTTGATGTAAAAAGTGATGAAGGTATATTCCTAGTCTACTCCTTTAAAAGAAAAGCATAAAAATGTTTGAATCTTTCTACTCATAAATTCATAGAAAGTGTGCACATAGGGATTGATGAGTTTGCAGAAAGAGGTGAAGAAAAGAGTAGTAAAGAACCTCAAGATTATAGAAAATTTGTTTATTATGAACCTGATACTATACCTAAGACACAAGCAAGGGTGATTGGACAACATCCCTATCAACCATTGAATTTATCTACACAAACCTAAATAGTTTGACCTGAGTTGCAACTTGTGCAATGTGAGCTATTGGTAGAGGAAACCAAGATGCAGAATGAAGCAACCAAGTCATAGAAAAAGGGAACCAAGTCACAGAAAGAGGCACCTGAGTCTTAGACAGAGGCGCCAGAGTCTCACATAGTGGAACCTGAGTATCAGAAAAAAGAATAGAATAGAACTTTTGAGCATGGTGAACATAGTGGAACAAGCCCAGAATCAAGAAGCAAGGATCTTTTAATTGATAAATATGTTAGAAGGCATCATGCACCTAAACAAATAATTGGAGATCAGACAGAAAGTGTAATTACAAGGAACGAAATTAAAAGTACATGTTTTCTTAAGTAAATTGAACCTAGAACTATTAAATATGCACTGAATTATGAAAGTTGGATTGAATCAATGAATGAATAAATTGAGTAGATAGAAAATAACAAAAATTAGACTCTTGTACCTAGACGAAAAGATAAAAATGTGATTCATACTAAGTGGATTTTCTGAAACAAGATGTATGAAAAAGGAGAAGTTTCCATAAATAAGGTGAGATTAGTATGTAAGGGATATGCTCAAGAAGAGGGTATTGATTATGGAGAAAAAATTTCTCCTGTTGCAAGACTTGAAGGAGTCTGAACTCTTCTGTCATATGTTGTGCACAAAGGATACAAGGTATATCAAATGGATGTAAAATTTTCATTCCTGAATGGAATTCTTGAAGAGGAAGTCTATATTTTGAAACCTCAAGGTTTTGTAGATCCTAAAAAAGGAATATGGTTTGCAAAGCACACAAAAAATTTAATGGACTAAAGCAAGCTCCGAGAGCATGGTATGAAAGACTACATGGTTACTTCATAATCATTGGATTTCAGAGAACTAATGACAATAGTAGCTTGTATATCAAAGGTGGACCTCAGAACAAGATACTATTAGCAGAAATATTTGTTGATGATATATTGTTTACTGGATATGATGACTTATGCAAAGCATTCTCCGAAGCTATGACTAAGGAATTTGAAATTTCTATGTTTTGTGAAATAAAATTCTTTGTTGGATTACAAGTTTATCAGATGAAGGATGGTATCTACATTACCCAGTATAAATACCTCAAAGAGATACTAAAGAAATTTTGGATGGAAGACTCCAGCCCAGTTGGAACACCTATGCCTACATGACATAAGTTGTCTAAGGATGATGATTCAAAGGAAGTAAAAAAGACTACCTACAGATCCATGAATGGTAAACTTCAATATGTTGTTCACATGGACCTAATATTGCATTAGCTGTTGGTATTTTCGCAAGGTTTTCAACTAATCCTAGAGAGAATCATTTGATGGCTATCAAAAGGATTTTGAGATATCTTAAGGGTACTGAAGATTATGGATTATGGTATAAGAAAGGAGGAAACTTTGATTTGAAGAGTTTTACTGATGCTAATTGGGCTGGAAGTGTTGATGACAGAAAGAGCACAAGTAGTGGAGAATTATTTCTTAGAAAGAGGTTAGTCTCCTCGACAAACAAGAAGCATAACTACATTTCTCAATCTACAGGAGAAGTTGAGTATGTTACTGCAGCAGTAAATTGTTCAAATATCATATGGCTCAAATAGTTTCTGTAAGGTATGAAGGTGGAAATCACAGAGCCAATTATTATCTATTGTGAGAACACCAGTGCTATTAACATCTCAAAGAACCCTGTGATGCATACTAAGACTAAACATATTTCAATAAAGTATCATTTCTTGAGAGAATTGGTTCTGGAAAAGGAAGTAAGATTGGAATATGTGAATACTAAATAACAAATTGCAGACATATTAAAAAAACCATTGCCTAAGGATGCATTTTTGTATCTTAGAGGAAATCTAGGGGTAATTCCCCTAACTAAGGCTCACAAAAACATAGTTTAATGATGCATATACTTGGAAATAAAATAGACTTAACATGTTGATGCATATATTCAGAGCTTGTTGCATATGAATCAATATAGAAAGGCACATTACAACTTCATTGGATATATCTTTTGGTGTCTTTGGAATTGGTTTTCAAAGATGGGGAGATTACTTTATGTCATCAAGATTACTGATGGAGAGATTGATGACAGAGGGAGAACTTTATCAGAAAACAAAGATTAATGTGAGAGGGAGAAATTTGTATTTTAGTGATTGTGAAGACAGAGGGAGTTTTTGGATGAGAATTAGAATGAAGCTAAGGACATTAATAAAAATTTCATTCTCATGTCTGCTGCTCTATTATTTTTTGTATTATGACATGTTGTACTGTCATTAATGCCAAAAAAGGAGATTGTTGATGACAATTATTCAATTGTGTATTGTCATTGATGTTTACACAAGTATAGTGATATTTCTACAAATGTCTGATCCTATCCAAGCACATTCAGTTCATGACAATCACTCTCGGGCATTAAGGAGGGCCAAAGTGATATTTAGTTCTAACCGAGTTCACTGAGGCATTACAGTCTTGGTCAGGCATTGAAGGATCTTAGTGTTGACCGAGTTAAACAGTTAGTGTGAGCCGACTAACCATAGTTTATAGTTTATAGATAAATGGTTATATGTAGCCGATAGACATGAGTTCTATTATTTATTTGGAAGGATATTAAGGTTGAATTTACAAGGCTTATCATATATATATAAGGTCAAGTTTGGATTTAATATTGTGAAAGTGTGTAAGAAAAACACATGTGAAATTATGACATGAAGAGTGAAGGCGAAATCATATGGGAATCTAATTAAGGACAGAACACATAGAACTGCAACAAAATATCTAGTCAGTGAGGATCAAATAATTAAATCCAGACCAAAGATCTGAATCTGCAAAGACAGTTTCTTATAAAAATAGGTCAATCCATTGTTACTTTCTAACAATTGTAACAGTGATCAAAATCTCTTAACAAAATAGAATTAACAATCTTTTATAAATCCTCTCATAAGGTGACATTTCTACATTGAAGTGTTTTAAGACCTCTCACAACGCCACTCCTTACAGGGTGATTAAGTCATGTAACCCAATCAAACCTAATAGTGTGTTATTGTAACCTTTAACAGGGTTGGCTCCTAATATGGCTCACTCCAGAAGAGTGAAAAATAATGGCTAGTTGCAATTGGTGTTTTTTCGCATATTGGGATTCTAAGTTAAATCTTGGTGTTATCGGTGTACATTTAATTTTCTTTATGGTTTATGTTTCTACAATTAATTACTAAAGGATAATCAAAGTTAATATCTTAATATTTACTATGTTAACCGAGTGACAATAGAATATCTTTGTTTAAGAAATGTAACAGACTTGGATTTGTTTTTGTGGTAACTG
>MU226051.1:6661351-6702997 GCA_018584345.1 Thuja plicata | reverse complement strand
TATATATATGTATGTATATATATGTATATATATACATATATGTATATATATATATATGTGTGTATATATATGTGTGTGTGTGTGTGTGTATTTATGTATGTATGTATGTATGTATGTATATACACACACACACACATATATACATATAAACATATATATAGCTATATATGTTTATACAAAAGAAAAATAATAAAATAATATATATTCAATGTAGTATATACATAAAATAACTCATAAAATACTTGCATATACTAACGTTTGCAAATCAAAAGCCCCATACCTCCAGATGCTACGCAACCCCACTGTGCAAATGAAAGCAACATTAGGATATCGGTGGTTTTAAAGACCCAATACTAATTACTTTTGATTGAAAGTAACCCTTGTGAAAAAAATGATTAATAAAAATTACTTTCGATCAAATGTCAAGAGGACTTTCTATCTAAAGTAGCCGACATGGTTTTTGAGTTTTATGGTTTTTTGGAGGAAATCCCTCCTCCAAAAAAGTTTAACCCACTATTGTGGGTTCACTCCTAACTAAGTTACCTCTTAATTCCTTATTGATAGACTAATTGAAAAATGGATATAACTTTGAAATGGTATAAAACTTTTAAAATTCAAAACATGTTTCACATTCTATGCTTCACTTACTACTATAAAAAAAAGTTTTCAATTTGATGAAGTTTAGACCAAGCTAAGGTCGACAGAAATAGTAGTTTTTATATTCTCAAAAAGTTGTAGGAAAAAAATCATAATTGGCTATTTTACATGGGAAAAAACTTACAAAAAAATATGCATCACATCTGGACATGAGTCTACTACTTATACCTAGGATTTTGAAAAAAAAACTTTTTTTTTGAGTGTTTGTAAGGTGGTCAGACATACACCTACTTCTTATCTTTTTCCTAAAATTTTCATACTACTGCATTGAAATTTTAATGTTTCACCATATACAATATTTTTTTTCAAGAAAGGGTTTGTATCTTACAAAATAAATTCAATTTTCTACAGATTCTCATCTTACATATTTTTCTGTATAAGATTTATAACTTGTTCAAATTTCTACATCAACTTGCATAACCTTGATTTTGTTAATTATTATTGCCACCTAAGGGCCTAGTTTGGCATACCACGATCCTGCACATACCCATATCCAATTGACTTGAACCTTGTAGAAGATCTAGTGAAAGAGGAAGAGGTGGTAATGGAACCAAAGAAAATGGGAACCCCTTAAAATAGTGGGGTCATAATAGAGACATGTAATTGAATTTACCTTCTAACAACAACAAAGCAAGCTAGAGGTTTACCTATATATGAAAAATTCCAAGCATCTGAGCTCAAAGAAAAAAAGGCAAAAACATTGTAAAGTATAATACATTAAAAATTATTTATAAAGACAATGACATATTATATCAATCCAATAATATTTATTTTATTTTAGTAAAGTATTTCCTAATTTAATAGGAGTCATATTTATTGCTTGAAATGACTAGAATTAGATGGAAGGAGTTCTACAATCAATAAAAAAGAAAAAATAACGTGAATTAATAGAATATTTCTATGCTATAATAAATAATGATGGCCCCTAAAATTATTGATTTTTTGTTCAGAACAATGATAAAACAATTCAAATAGACATGTTTTTGAAGATGCATATTACCTGCACTTGGACTAAAGGACTCTGTGAAGCTTTACTATTCCCTAGGATTGACTTTGGGCTCTTGTTTCATATGTTAGGTAGAAGGAAAATAAGTCCCTCTTTTGATGGGGCATGAGCCATCAGTGATATACCACTCTAGAAAATCCATATATCTGACCTTGTGACTGAACCTAATGTCTAAGGGATAGTCTCATGTAGATAGTTTTTATGGGGAGTATGCCTTCCAAAAGGTAACAAAGTCATGCAAAGGTTTCCTTAGGCTCACCAAAATCATTCCTTGAGTATAAATGTAGAAGGGAGCTTGAATGCAAGACCAACGCATCAGGAATAGACAAAAGTTGGACTTAGTGATCAAATAGTGCCAAGTGGGAGGGTCGTTTCTGAATGGATAACATTTTTTTATTACATATTGGATGGAATAGAAAATATAGTCATTTTATCATTCCAAATTGAAATTATGAGAATATGCACAATTCCTTTCTTGAACTAAGCTATTCAGAGGAGAGGTTTGGAAGCATTATAGAAATATAGATTTTTTTAAATATTGATGAAACTCAAAATTATGTTTCAACTCTATTGAGTATAATGATATTGAAAAGCATATTTTTATCACTAAACCAATTTCTCCATCTCAATTTTGATAGATATGTTAAATGATCAACTACAACTATAGTTTACGAGTAACAACAAACATACATTTGCATAATTTTTTTAATATTTTAATAGAAAATGTGATAGTAATCAAGTACTTTCAATAAATAGACATCTCATAGACAATATATATATATATATATATATATATATATATATTGAATAATCATTTTGAATGGATGGGGAAGTTACTTATCTACTGCAAGTAAAACCCTAATTCTAATAGATCTGTCGATAAATATTATTTAAAGTAATATATGTATATAGCACCACCTAGGCCACTACCTACCGCTATTCCCCCAACATTCCTAACCTTAGGTCCTTTGTCCCCACATCCCCAAAACACGCCCTTATGGTGCTCTTTCCTCAATAATTAACAAAATGCTGCTAATAAATCAACTATAATGTTTTCATTTTTTAATTTCTCAATAAGACATTGATTATAGATTCTTTTTAGAGTTATATTTTTCCCTCTTGTGTGCTTTTATAGAGTTCATTAGGGGTCATCTTTGATAGTATGGTATATATTGTCTTGCATGTTGATATTGAAAATTTTGAACATAGAAATTCTCTTTTTGGTTATGTCAGAATTGTCATTTTAAGGATATAAATTATATTTCATCTTAGACTTCTAAAGGAATACTATAGAACAAAGAATAATAGTATAACTAGAATTAGACTTTAATAAGCTATGTAACCTATCAAATATAATTTTTAAAATTTTTTGATTATGGTAAAAATAGGTTTTGAAGGGACCTGAAACCCTTGCAACAAAAGAGAACAATAAATTTTAAAAATACGCACACACTAGATTTTAGAGACAAAACATGCCCTTGAAGAAAAATGCTACCCTTAAGACAAATAGAGGAAAAGGTAGCCTAAAACTAGAAAAGGGATAGAAACAAACTAAACAGACTAAAAAGTAAACAACAAGGAAAAGAAAGAGCACACTAAGCCAACTCCTTGAGTGTATTAGACCCCTTAAGCACTAATTGGGTCATATGCATTGCTTATTTCTTCAGTTCCTTGAGATCTGAGGAAATATTTTCAGTCTTCCTCTTCAAGTTTCCCCTGGTCCTTTTGATGGGAACTGAGGGATCCAACACCATATCTTTCTCTAACAGAACAATTTGTTTTTCTTTATGTTCCTTTTAGAGGCTATACACTAGCCTTCTCATAGAGTCAATGATGAGCTTGATATTCTTCTGGATCTGGGTCATCACCATTTGAAGGAAATACTTTCCACTCTTTAGATTGTTCTCTATCTACGCAACCTTAGTCTCATTATCCTTTTTCAAATTCTCCATATCACCAAATGTCTTCTTGACACGTTCAACAATCATTTTTTAATCCTATAGGGTCCACAATTTCTTCTCTAAATCACCAACAATCCCCACAATACCCCTAGTAGTACCATATATAGTTTTTCCTGCAACCAAATTTTCAAGGAGCTTGATTTTAATTTCCTTCTTTTCATATTATAACCACTTGAAAAGAGACAAAGAATAAGTTATATTTTCCCTTTCCATGTCGAGAACATCAAAAAATATTTTTGGTTGGGCTTAAAGTGCCTAGAATTGAGTCATAAATCCAATGAAGGTTCCTCTTTGTCCTCCCAAGTAGTATCCACCGTAGGATATTGAGTTATGTTGTCAATAGGGGGACAGGTAAACATAGATCTCAACCTGCAAATCCTTGTTGTTATGTTCATCTAAATAAATCATATTTCCCTTATCCATGTCATGCTTAACCACCATATTCACCACAACAGGGGAAGAAAGAACAGGGTCCTTATTTCCACAAGGTTTCAACACCTTATGCTTCTCATTTACCTTCTCTGATGAGCCCACTCTTGAATTTTATTTTGGGGTAGTTTAAATTTAAATTTAGGGGATATATTCTTCATCACCGAAATTTGTATCTTTCCATTTCCCCTTCTTTCCAGTATTGACGTTTCTCTTTGTGGTTTTGTTAATTTCTGAGGAAGGCATAAAATCTTCCTCCTAATACTTTTTTTCTTCCACCTCTTCATATTTATTCTTTATCTCCCCCACAGTTGTATAACCTCTGACTGTATGAATGGATAAGAGGAAGCGGGAAAAAATATATAATGACAAAAAATAAGAACTGATAAACCCTCATGCAGAATATGATTTTTAGCTGGGTTTTTCCTATGCACTTTAAAACTAGTTTTTACATAATACCACAGATAAAAATGTAGAGAAACCCTCACATTAGGACAAAAATTATTTAACAAAGTGAAATGGTAACCAAATTCTCTAGTAAAACACCCATCAAAAGTTAACTATTCCATTATAATCCTGAGTACCTCGTTCAAAATCAACTTGATCTTGGACACATCATAGTAGATGGTTTTCTTCTTATCCCTCAATTTCTCCTGCTCCTCCTCTATTTTTGGAAACCTATGGATAACCATGTCAGAATTTTTAAAGTTAATCAACCTTCTATCCTTTTAATTCCAACATTCATGACAAAAGATTAATGTCCATCTAGCATATCTATGAATCTTCTTAGATGTGCTCTAATAAGCTTCCTTAGGATTTTACATGATCCTAGACAAGAATATCACTACAAATGTGATATTTGGTCAAGTATTATTTTAGTAGTTCAAACATACGACTAGTTATTTGTAAAGATACACATCTGTTAAATTTGGAACATCTAAAATCAAAAAAATATGTTTAACTTCAATGGTGCAAACAGTTTGCTAAATCTCAATCTATTTTTTTTTTTAAAATATATAAATAATTTATTTTATTTTATTTTTCCATACTTTTATGCAAAGAAAATTATGCATCTGTCCCAAATCGAAGATTTTAAATTTAGTAATCATAGCTATACTATATTGTACTATAGAGATAAATTATTTCTAGTATAGAAAAGATCATCAACAAAGATAAATATGATAAAAATATCACACCAAATACATATTTATATATGAATAACTTCTTTAAACCTTTTTGTTATAGGTATGAGTTTATCCATGAATACCATGAGCTTTCTCACTCCTTAATCCCATACAAGGCCTTCATTAGTGTGTAAAATTTATTTTCCTCCAAAGGTATTTGAAAATTGGTTATGGACATACACTTCCTCATAAATATCTCAATTAAAAAAGGCACCCTTTATATCCATTTTATAAACTATCAAACTTTTACGAGATTACAAAGCGTAAATAGATTTAATAATACCTATATTTTGTACAAGTGTAGATGGTTTAGAACATTCATTACCTATAGTATTTGGCTAGAGATTTACCTATATGTATATCATTTCTTCCATAAAATTTATACTTATATTTTTACACACAACTATATCAATAATTCTCTTTCTAAATTTTTTTTGTTCCACTATTCATTGTTTTAATATAGTATACACTAGTCTATTTATTTATCTTTTTCAAAGGTGGCTCATTATTTTCTATAATTTGACACCTTAATCCATAGTTCAATTATTTAAGTATAACCCATTTTTCCTTAAAAAGGAATCTTACATAAGGGTTGATGTATTATTATTTTTTATCCAAGTCCATTGATATTTTTTATACATTCTTATTCCCACCCTAAATGACTTTGGTTCATTGTCTCTTTTTTCCTTCTCTTCAATTTTGTGAATCTTGATCTCTTTTCCTTTCGTTTAATTTTATATAGCATACTTCTTCCTTAAATATCTTTCACATGCAGTTATATGACTTATATGCTTTATTTTTGCATACATAACTAATAAAAAATAAGTCTTAGGCAATTATAAACAAACACACTTTTTCTTTTGATATATGTACATAAGAAACATGACCAAATACTCCTAATTGATCAACAATTTGCTTAATAAAAACCCATACTTGATTAGAAGTCATTTCATTTAATAGTTTTGTAAGAATACAATTAAAAACATACACTATTACAAATCATTTCTTTTTCCCATAAACTCTTATCCAAATTATTTGTTTTCATCATGCTCCTTATCATTTGAAAATTGGTCATATTCTTCCTTTCAACAAGTGCATTGTGGAGTGTAGGTAGTTGTGAACTCTATATTTATTTTATTTTTTCTATTTTACATCAATATTTTTTTTCTTTTGAATTCATCTATTTAGATAAGTGTAATATCCTACTATTATTCTAATTTTTGTAGGATTTTCACACTAATATGTAAATATGCCATTTGAAAGATATCAATTATCATATAAGACATTATATATTTTGTAATATTTGATATAAAAGAAATATACATAATGATCCAAAAGCACAATACAAAATCTTAAACAGATCTCTACTAATGAATAGTTTTTCATGTATGGATGTTATCTTTAGTATAATATGAATTTAATTAAAAAAGATATATTTATCACTTTATAAAATAGACCACTATCACAGGTTTGAAATTATTTTCTCTCTAAAGGAAATTCTAATTTCTTAATATATCATTCCTTATATGACCAGGTTGTTATAGAAACACATATCAAATCAATACATTAATGTTGGATAACTTTTCAAAAAATAATCAAAATATTTTCATTTTTTTAAATAATATATAACCAACCACTATATCTAAAAAAAATCAAAAGTCCAATGAAAAACCAGAGATTTATGGGACCAACCTCATGGTCCTCGAAGAGCACTGAGAAAAGGGCATACACAACTAGCAAGATTGGAAGGACTAAGATCAAGGAAGGGGATGGTTGGAACCTTGGCCTAAATAAACAACAACAAATCTTCAAATGGCTACCTAGGCCTGCTCTTCGATCACAAGAAACATAGTTTAGATGGAGCCAACAACAATGTTGGAAAATCTCTCAGAAGCTCTGAATGCCATTAAATAGGTGGAGATATCCTCCTCTTAATCTGAACTCCATTCCGATATTCCCAACCGCCAGAGCGGGAAGACCGTTTAACCCTCCACTGCCAAAGAAGACCTAGTCCACTCCGCATTGGGACATTCACAAAAGAAGATTGGAAATATTCAGGAATAATAAGTTTAAGATGGAAAATGGAGCAGTCAAAAAATACCACAAACCTGAGATGCATCTTAATCTGTGGACTCCAATTGGGAATTCATCTTTAAGGACAAAAACTACCTCTCAAATCATTAATATGAGATGGAGAGCTGTCAATAGCCCACAAGAAAATGCAAGGCATTCCCAATAGGATCTAGCCATCTAGGTTGATATAGGACAAACTATGGATAGATCTATAAGCCTGATGGAGATCACTAAGTAAACATCTAGGCATGGTCATCCTCTGCTAAACCCAGAGGATGTCACCATCAACTTTTCCTTGGATTTATTGGCTCAAATAAGTCCCCTTTTGAGTCAATAGGCCTTCATATGCAAATTTTGGAATATAGAGCTCCTTCTCCTATAGTTTTCCACTTGGGCCTATGCTCATTGGAGCAATATTCTCAGAATAGAAGTCATCGATGATGAACTTGGGTACTTCTTGGTCATCTTCAAGGATAAGCTTAGTAGAGATATCACTTTCAAGGTTAAAACATTGTTCTACAACAACCAAAGGATATATATGCAACATTGGACTCCTAACTTTGTCAGCTCTACAAATTTAGTTAAGTTCATTCCAATGTGGATTAGCTTAAACAATCTCCCAGTTGAATACAGAGATTCAGAAATCCTACAAATTATAGTGAATAAATTGGGCATATATCTCAAACATAAGCATGGTTGTAATTCAGCCTCAACCTTTCTATATCTTCTTATCAATCTATCCAAAGAGATACCAAGATCCCTAAAGATTATCTCAAAATATGGTACGTGGATACAACCTATTTCATATGATATGGAACAACTTTCTGCTGAAGAATGGATAACTCCTGAAAGGTGTTCGATGAACAACAACTTATCTTGGGATCCCCGTGTGAATATCTTGCATTTCGGGATGACCGATTACAATTGGTCTCCTTCGGAACAATACTCCAAAGACAAAGATTTATTTCCAGAAGCTAGAATTTTGGATTGTTCTTATGGTACTTTGAAAAACTTAGAGGAAGAAACTCATAAGAAAGACTTGAAACCCTTTCTTCAGTTCCTTTTCTAGAGAATCCAAGACTGGATGACTCATTATGGAAGATCATCCCCTCACCGAGCTTAACTTTCAAAAAGAGCCAAATTGCAGACCCATCTGAAAGTCAAATCACATAAGGGACAAAATTCTTGGTGCTGGATGGTGGGGAAGGCAATAGTGGCTTTCTCCAAAAGACCCAACTATTGAAATTATATACTAGAAAGCCTCAGTTATCCATTTCCAAAATTCTGAAGTGGGGCTCAACATTTCTGGATGTTGACAACAAATCTAAGAACATTGGACATGTTTTTAATCAGATGATGGGCAAGCAAATTTTGCTGAACTGGTTCAGAGAAGTCCAAGCGGAAATGATATTGTATCATCTTAAAATGGAAGCACTTCCATGTTAAGAATGTTTAGCCCTCCTTAGGGGATGTTTTTTCCCACCATCATACTATCCCCTCCTTTTAGAATCATCTCCTACTTTTGTGCCTGTTTAGGACCCTGATTGGGCCTCTCTGGGAACCTTCTATCCCACCTGGCACATTTTCTAGGGGTTCTGACCCCCTGGGTCAAGGTCGACCTCAACCTTGACTTAGGTCAGGGTCGACCTCGACCTTGACCTAGGTCAGTGTTGACCTTGACCTTGACCTGGGTCCCCCTTTCAAATTTGAAAATCTTTCGGTTGCCGGAGGTCATCAAAAATTCATTTCCCGCTTCTATGTCGGCTATTTTGGGGTCCTGAAGCGGTAAATCTTAAATTATATTTAATATAGGTCCTCTTCTAAGGGAATGGTTATAATTGGAATTTAGTTCTCCTATGTCGACCTCCTTAGAGGATTGTGCCCTAGTTTCATATAAAAGAAAGCCTTTCTCTCTTATTTTCTCTAACCATCAACTAAGTGATAAGAGGTGATCAAGCAAAAATTTCAAGCATCCATTGTTCTACATGTTTCCAAGCTTTCAAGGTGTTCAATTCTCCCTCTCAAGAATTCAATTCCTCCATTGAAGATCAAGGATTCAATCTTTCAAGCCTTTGAAGGGATTTGGTTCAAGCATTCAAGACTCAAACCCTAGATCTAGCCATCATGATGGTGTGATCTTCCTTCAAGATCCTTTGTGCATCCTCAAAGACTCTTTCATCATCTCTTCAAGGTGGATTCCAAGCATACAATAATGGAGCTTTATGGTTTCTAAATTCCATGCTTTGATATCTACATATTTGTTTACATTTGAATTACAATTAGATATCTATTGAATATCAGAGCTTCATTGTTAGATTCAATTCTACTACTTTCTAGCATTCTTATTTCAATTATTGATTTCAAGGTTAATTCCTAAATTGGGGTTTGACTAAGGAAAACCCCTCTACCCAAACAAACAAACCTCTTTTTCTTGCAGGTATAGGTTCGGGACTACATATTTGGGCTCAGATCTGGATACCCTTTTCAACTTTCTTTCAGACGGTGCAAACATATTCTTTGTCAGACCTATGCAGGTCAGGGTCGACATTATTGGGTCAGGGTTGACATTTGTGGGTCAAGGTTGACCTTTTTCATAAGGCAGTGTTGGATTGGAAAAATATTTTTGGGTTTTTTTTGTCTCTGCGTTCCGATTCCGGATCATACTTCTATTTTTCCAAAAATAGAGGACAGACCTCAGAAAACAACATTCCTTGATATGAAATATTTCATGGTTAGTACTTTTATATCATTCATTTCAATTCAAATCCTTAATCATTCTAAATCAATCACACATTTACATTCATTTCAAAACACATTTTAAGAGGAAAACCTAGGATCTCCTTCTTTATTCTTATTTCCAATAGATTGATTCATTTATGCATTGATCCTTTTTGGGTTGATCAATTTGGATCCTTCCTTTGTGCATTTGAGAATAAAGGGGAATGTCTTATTTATCCCTCCACTCTAAACATTAAATCTAAGGTGATAAGTGATGTGAGTATCAAAACACTCTTATTCAATAAACATCATTTTTCTTCTTTACATTTTGGTGAACCCGCGATAGACAACTCTTTCTTTTTGGTGTTAAATTTGCACTTCATATTAGATCTTGCATGCATATAGAAGTAGGTTTTCATTTATGCTCTTGCATTTTTATTTCAAAATTCATAAAAATCACAAAAATTCTTTAAAAATACAAAAACATTTACATTTTTCATTGTGTTCAACATGTATGATTTTTGTTTTGAATACTTTGATGAGGATTTTATTTCTAAAGAGGATAGATCCCCTGATGAGGTACATGGAAGTGAGGATGAAATTTTTTCAAATAATATCTCCATTGATGCTATTCCTATTTTATCCTCCTCTACAATCTCTTCAATTGACCTTTACCATAGAAGTGAGTTAGTGATAGATGTTACTTCTTCTCCTAATATATGTCTTTTCTATGAGCCTACTTTAGAATATAATTCTTCCCCCTTTAGGGATCAATCTTTAGGTGCTCCTACAATGTGCTTTATTGATAGGGAGGATAATCCTCCTATTTGGGATGAACCCTTGGATTTGGATTTTGATTACTCTCTTCCTCATGAAGCCATTGTGGATAATCCTCCTATTTGGGAAGAACTTTTGGATTTGGATGTTGATTATTCTCTTCCTCATGTGGCCATTATGGGTGATTCTAGTTTTTGGGATGAACCCCTGGATAAAGACATTGATTTATCTCATCCTTGTGAAGATGCTTTGATACAAGAGGTTGATTTATTAATGGATGACATATTCATACATGATGATGACTCTTTTTATAAAACACACTCCCCTTATGTGGACATATTAGAGAAAGAAGATAACATTATTAATATAATACCTCTAATTGGGATTCCTTCTAGTGATGAGGCATTAGCGGAAAATGATATGAATTCCATTAATGCTCTCCCTCTTAGTGATGATCCTATGGAGAATCAAGCTCCTACCCCATCTTCTCCTAGGATGTATTCCTTTATTTTTCCTTCTTGTGAATCTATCGAACATACTAAGGATGACATAGTGACTACTGAAGTTCAATTGACTTGTTTTCATATGGTTTCTTGTTATGGTCATGGTTATCATTTACTAGTTCAACAAGGATTCCATAATCAAGGATGTACTCAGCATAAACATGGAATTCAAATGCTCTTACAGAATGAGGGGCATGAGCATTACCAACATCTCAAATAACATTTCAAAACATGATGACCCTACGAAGGAATTTGACCAAGAGGTTGTTCTGCCTAAGCTCCTTCATGTTAAGATGATTACTAGACCTAAACACAAAAACAAACGTAGTCTATACTTGAAGATTCTTCCTTTTTGTTTTTGTCATAGATTTCATGATCACTCTAATGATTTTCAAGCTTTACATTATAATATTAGGCAGCTCATTGATAGTAAATTTATTTATATATCATGTGGCAATAAGTTATATTTCAATCCTATTTTCTCTAAATAACATTTATGTTCCTATTATGGAACTTCATATTATGTAAACAATGTTAGCCTAATATTTGGGGGCTTGTTGTCTTGCATAGTATTGTGAGAAATATAATAGGTCCCCTTTCATCCTTGTTCCCACACTTGGGGGGCAAGGATACCATCTCCTTCTTTTCTTTCTTTCTGGGATCCACTTTCCCTTGGTTAAGAAATATTTATCTATTATGTGATATCCAATATACATGACAATTTTGGTTTGCATTAAGGATCTATGTCCTTGATTATAACCTATTTCATTGTTTGACATTGGGTTTCCATGGTTGATAAATCTCACCTTGGAAACTAAATAATGGGTTATCCCTCACAACGGTTACTTTTTCACTTCTCACATGATATCTCTTTGCTACAATATCTCTTAATATAATTTGATATATCCCTTGCTTTTACTCTTGGGGGGAAAGGTATTTTCCTTCTTCCTCTATCTAAGGATCTACTTTCCTTAGCTTAGTGGCATGTGTTTATCTTACAACATTACTTCCTTATAAAGATGTATGTTTTTTTTACTATGGATACCCTCTTATATGAGAGGTGATTGTCCTAGGTCATCACCTCTTCTTTATTTTGAAAACTATGCTTTTGATAAACTCTTTCTCTTGCTTTGGCTTACAGTTTGATTCCTTCATCCTAAGATTCTGCTTCCTCTTGATTACAGGGGGCTTGATGATTGAATTTTTGGTCCCTATTTTATTTAGAAGATGACATTTTAACCTAAGCACTCCTCTATGGTGAGGTTCTTGTTGATAAGATCTCTTCCCTTTTTGAGGATCCTTTTTCCATAAGTGACATATTCATTTCACGATTATCTATGTTCTTGGATGTAAGGGTCAAGGCTCTTTGCTAAGAATATGGTAGACATTGTTGTTAAGCTGGATATCTCCTTACCTTGTGAAGTAGGTATTCTCTTTCTCTTCCTTATCATGCTTAGTAGGTAGTCATGATAAGGAGGAGGGAATATATAGGGTCTCCCTTGTACTATAGTTTATATTAATTTACATTTTGTAGCATGCTAAATCCCCGGAAGGTAACGCACATAAGTTGGTAAATCCTGAAGAGATACGCATTTTTACTTTTATTTTGCTAAATCCTTGGAAGGTAACACACACAAGTTGCTATATCCTAAAGAGATACACACCCTTTTATTTTACAATATGATAAATCCTTGAAAGGTAACGCACATAAGTTTCTAAATCCTGAATGGACATGCATTTTATATTCCATAGTGATACAAGAATGTGGATGTATGGATACTTTCAAAAGCTGTCAGAAGATGCATTACAATTACAAGCATAGTTTATGGGTGAACCTATTGGGCTCTCCCTCCTTGGTGATTCATGGTAAGGTTGGCATCTTACTAGGCGAGGTAATCACTTTTCCTTCTCTCTCTTTCACTTTCATGCTAGTAGGATTAGATCATGAAGCTATGTTATTTATAGTGTTGCTCTTGTCTTCCTTATGTAATCATGTATGTTTCTATGATTGATTGCTCTTTATTTCCATATCTTTATGTATGTATGTTGAGTAAGAATCCTTGGTCTAGGGGCTCATGTCCTTGACTTAGTGATATTCTACTTCGTTGCGATCCACCAGTGTCTTTCTTTTAAATTTACTGTGAGCATGTTCGATTTCCATACTCCCACTAAAGTGGGGGCTTAATGTATCATCTTAAAATAGAAGCACTTCCATGTTAAGAAATTTTAGCCCTCCTTAGGGTATGTTTTTTACCACCATCATACTGTCCCCTCCTTTCAGCATCATCTCCTAATTTTGTGCTTGTTTAGGACCCTGATTGGGCCTCTCAGGGCACCTTCTATCCCACTTGGCACATTTTCCAGGGGTTTTGACCCCCTGGGTCAAGGTCAACCTTGACCTTGACCTAGGTTAGGGTCAACCTCGACCTTGACCTGGGTCCCCCTTTCAAATTTGGAAATCTGTCGGTTGCCGGAGGTCATCAAAAATTCATTTCCCGCTTCCGGGTCGGCTGTTTTGGGGTTCCGAAGTGGTAAATCTTAAATTATATTTAATATAGGTCCTCTTCTAAGGGAATGGTTCTAATTGGAATTTAATTCTCCTATTTCAGCCTCCTTAGAATATTGTGCCCTAATTTCATATAAAAGGAAGCCTTTCTCTCTTATTTTCTCTAACCATCAACTAAGTGATAAGATGTGATCAAGCAAAAAGTTCAAGCATCCATTATTCTACATGTTTCCAAGATTTCAAGGTGTTCAATTCTCCCTCTCAAGCATTCAATTCCTCCATTGAAGATCAAGGATTCAAGCTTTCAAGCCTTTGAAGGGATTTGGTTCAAGCATTCAAGATTCAAACTCTAGCCATCATGATGGTGTGATATTCCTTCAAGATCCTTTGTGCATCCTCAAAGACTCTTTCATCATCTCTTCAAGGTGGATTCCAAGCATACAATCATGGAGGTTTATGGTTTCTAAATTCCATGCTTTCATATCTACATATTTGTCTACATTTGAATTACAATTACATATCTATTTAATATCATAACTTCATTGTTAGATTCAATTCTGCTACTTGCTATCATTCTTATTTCAATTATTGATTTCAATGTTAATTCATAAATCAGGGTTTGACTAAGGAAAACCCCTCCCCCTCCCCCCAAAAAAAACCTCTTTTTCTTGCAGGTACAGGTTTGGGACTATGGATTTGGACTCAGATCTCGATACCCTTTTCGACTCTCTTTCAGACGGCGTGAATAGATTCTCCGTCGGACCTGTGTAGGTCAGGGTTGACATTATTGGGTTAGGGTTGACATTTGTGGGTCAAGGTTGACCTTTTTCATATGAAGGTGTCATAATAGAAAAATATTTCTGGGTTTTGTTTGTCTCTGTGTTCTCGTTCTAGATCATACTTCAATTTTTCTAGAAACAGAGTACAGACCTCAAAAAACAAAATTATTTGATCTACAATATTTCATGGTTAGTACTTTTCTGTCATTCATTTCAATTCAAATCCTTAATAATTCTAAATCTATCACACATTTACATTCATTTCAAAACACATTTTAAGAGGGAAACCTAGGATCTCCTTCTTTATTCTTATTTCCAATAGATTGATTCATTTATGCATTGATCCTTTTTGGGTTGATCAATTTGGATCCTTCCTTTGTGCATTTGAGAATAAAGGGGAATTTCTTATTTATCCCTCCACTCTAAACATTAAATGTATGGTGATAAGTGATGTGAGTATCAATAAACTTTTATTCAATAAACATCATTTTTCTTCTTTACAGATATCTCAAATAGCGGATCAAGTAATGGCAGAAAAGGATACCCTGGTGGTCAGAGGTGACAACAATGGTATCCTAGAAGCGGATATATAAAAATCACCCTCGGTCAACACCAACATGGATGTTTCTCCTTCCTCATCTCCTATGGAAACGCCAGAGGAAGATATTCTACAGACCAAGATCAAGGACTTATGGACTTGTGTGAAGGCTCAGAGAAGCTTTGACTCTAGCAAAGACAAGAAACAAGAGGTTCAAGATATTAGAAATGAGGGCAGCCCTTCCTCTCCATTGTAATTTTCTCCTAATTTAGATCTCCCCATTCAGAGCACAAGGTGCAGAAAATCATCAAGACTTAGAGCTAAAGAATTAAGATAATTGAAAGGAGAGATTATTGACTCCATCAAGCTTAATGATTCTGAAAAGAAGTCTAGAGATAGACCCAAAATCAGGGGAGGGATTATATCATTGTCACCAGTCACCAAAAAATAAAAGGAGAAGAAATTTGGGAAGAAAAGGGGCCCCTCGCATAGTTTTGAAAAGGCAGGAAAGGTAAAGGACTCAAATTCAATAGATAAAGGTAGTCAACCCCCCATCTCTCCCAGAATTCAAGCGATCTATGATCTTTTTGGTGGTATTCAACATGATGATTCAAGTAGGGACAATAATTCATTTTTGTTTGTTGAAAGACTTCTAGAAGAAGATTATGTTGAAGAGGAAGATAAATAGAGCAATATTGAAGGATAGGTCTATTACAAGGATAATTTCGTATTGGTTTCCCATGAAGTACCTGGGGTAGACAAGGATTTAGGTGGAGTTTCTTCTATAGAGATGGATACCTATGTTCCTCCTCCAATTCTTGGTTTTCAAAAATCTTATACCAATATTGGAACTTCTTATTGTGGGATAGTAAAAAAGAAGAACAAAGACAGAAAATCCATGGTCTCGCTAAGATTGGAGGATGGTGAGGATCCAGAACAAGCCAAAATTATTGACTACTTGAATTTAGGGAAGGGGAAGTTCCTTCTTAAGTCACAATGAAAGTCCTCTCCTGGAATGTTAGGGGTCTCAATGGTCCTAACAAGCAGTGAATAGTTAAACATTGCATCTTTCTGGCCAAACCGAATTTAGTTCTTCTACACAAAATGAAAATAAATATAGAGAAACTCTCCTCCGTTTCCAAAACACTTGGGGTCTAGTCTGTGGAGGGATTTGATGTTGTGGGCTATTCTGGAGGTATTGCAATACTATGGAATGCAAGGAATATCAGATTTATCAGCAAACAAAAAAATTAGAACTGGATGGGTGGGGAAGTTTGGAGTCTAGCATTTGATGTACAATTTTACATAGTAAATGTTTATGGGCCAAATTTGTATAGGAGAAAAAGGAAGTTAGGATTGAACTGAGTGAACACTTTAATGAAAATATAGTAATTGGAGGGAATTTTAATGTCATTGTTCACCCCTCAAATAATTTGGGTGGTTCACAACGGGAGTCCCAATCCCAATCTGACTTCAAAGAGTGGCTTCAATCAGAAATGTTGATGCAAATTGAGCCTGAGAATGGTAAATTCACCTGGAACAACAAAAGGCTGGGCCCAAGCAACATAGCTGAGAAGATGGACAGATTCTTCTTCAAAGTGAATCTTACTCTGTTTCCTTTTGATCTAAAATATTCTATCTCTCCAACCTCTAGATCAGATCGTTTCCCCATCCAATTGGAAATCCTCAGAGAGCATAAACCAGCACATTGCCCCTTCAAATTTGAAAACATGTGATGAAAGATGATAATTTTTTGAATCTAATTGCAGAATGGTGGGAGGAATGCAGAATCAAAGGTTCTAAGTTGTTCTATTTTGTGTCAAAATTGAAATACATTAAACATAATTTACTATCTTGGAACACAACTAATTTCAATAACATTTTTGAATCTAAGGTGGATATGGAAGGCAAGATCAAGGATCTCAATGATACTATTATGCAATTGGGGATGAACAAGGAGAGATATGATCTAGAAAATGATCTCCTCAGGGCTTACGAAGATATCTTAACCAAGGAAGAAACCTTTTGGAAACAAAAATTGAGAGAGCATTAGCTAGAGGCAGGGGACAAAAACACTAAATGTTTTCACAATAGTACTAAACAAATGCGTAACATTAATAGGATCCACCAAATCAACATGGATAATGACACTCTCATACAGGACCAGACTGAGATCCAAAAGGCAATTCTCAAGTTCTACTCAGAATTATTAAATCATTCATATGTCTCCCATCTTGAAAAATAGGAGGATTTGCTAAGGGACATTCCAAAACTCATCTTAGAAGCAAATAATTATTTTCTCTCTACTAAATTCTCTGAGAAGGAAATACTGAGAACTCTCTCTTAAATGGCCATGTATAAAGCTCCTGAACTGGATGGATTCCCTCATTTTATTTACTTTAATGCTAGCACATCTTTGGTAAGGAACTCACTGAGGCCTTGGAAGGAGGTCGTGCTTCAGGTAGATTCTTAACTGAAATAAATAACACTTTTATGGCCTTAATTCCTAAGAAAGAAAATTCTTGTTGCATGGATGAATTCAAACCTATTGCTTTATGTATTAGCTTATATAAAACCATGTCTAAAGCTTTAAATAATAGGATAAAAGTGGTCTTGTGTAAGATTATTGGAGAGGAACAAACAGGGTTTGTGCCAGGTTGATCAATCCTTGATGGTATCATTATTGCACAAGAAACTATTCACTCAATTCAATGTAATAAAATGCCCAGTATGATTATCAAATTAGACGTCAAGATGGCCTACGACAAAGTCAATTGAAGATTCCTTGCAAAATGTATGGAGAGATTTGGCTTCTAAAAAGGCTGGATAAATCTCATTCATTACTGTATCTCTACTCCAAAATTTTTAATTTTTGTAAATGGTTCCCCTGTTGGATTTTTTGAAGGATCTAATGGGATCAGGAAAGGAGATCCACTCTCCCCCTTCCTATTCATCATCATGATAGATGCCTTTGGTTGCAAATTAATTATTCTTCAAAATCAAGGTGCCATACAGGGGGTGGAAATTACTTCTCTGGTCTAGGTTGTTACTCATTAGCAATTTGTAGATGATATCCTCCTTTTTGGAAAAGGCAACTTCAGAGAGGCTACAATGTTGAAGGAAACATTAGATAAGTATGCTCTAGCCTTGGGCCAAGTGGCCAATAAAGAAAAATCAACTATCTTCTTTCTAAAGACTAGAAAGAAAACCCAGCATAATATAATAAAAATATTCAAATATAAGATTGGATCCTTCCCATGCATTTATCTCAGCATTCCTATTGATAAGGTTCTAAGAAATGAATATGCATGGAAATCGGTTGGAGAGAAATTAGACAAAAAGATGGATTCTTGGAAAGAAAAATGGCTTTCATGGGCTGGGAGGGTGGTTCTCATTAAAGCAACTCTGGAAGCTACCCCCATTTGCCTCTTGTCTTGTCTCTCCCTCCCATCAGGTAGCTACCTAGACATTGTTAAAAGATTGAGGAATTTTTTTTGGCAAGGAACAGACACCAAGAGAAAATTCCCTTTGATATCATTGGACAAGATCTATAATCCAGTGGTGGAAGGAGGCACTGGAATAAAAAATCTGCAGTGGCAAAACCAGGCTCTAGGAGCAAAACTATAATGGAAAATATTAAAGGAAAAGAATCTCAAGTGGGTTAGAATTCTCAGAGGCAAATATTTTCATCATTTGGAGGTTGTACACATAATCAGAACCTCCAACCTTCCTCGAGGTTCCCGAATTTGGAACTTTATTTGTAACTCAAAAGGATTAATTGAAGACAATCTATCATGGAATATCAAAGATGGTTCAATTGCCAGATTTTGGGATGACTCATGGGGAGGACTCCCTAGCATTAATCAATTGCTAGGTCCCAACAACATCATCAATATTTGTATTTAAAATTTGGGATCTCTAGTGAAAGACTATATTTCTCAAGGATCTCAGAGCTTGATTGATAGATCTTGGCAATGGAAACAATTCAACCAGCTCAACCCGGATCTAATTGAACATCAAAAAGTTAAAAAGATTTTAGAAAATAGATCCTTCTTTATTAAAAAAGGGAAAGATAATGTTATATGCAATGGCTCCAAAATAGGGGACTATAAGGCAAAGGCGGGATACAATATCCTATTAGACAAATCATCCCACAAACGACCCCAATTCATTCAGCAGCTTTGTTGGAATAAAGTTTGTCTCCCAAAAGCAAGCATATTCTGTTGGGCAGCAATCCAAGGGAAAATCCTTACTGCCAATTGGTTTAAGAAGATGGGATTTCATGGACCATCTAGATGTGTCCTCTATTTTAACAATGAAGAGGACACAAATGACCTGGTGCCCCTTTGCCTCGGAGTGTTGGCAATGGTTATGTGCAAAGTTGGGTTGTTCCTCTGCCCTTCCAAATGAAATTCTATCACGCTTTTCCTCTTGGCCTCAATTATTCACAAACAATCTTTGTGGCAACTTATGGCTAATCACTCCTTCCATTCTGATTTGGGAAATCTGGAAAGAAAGGAACAGGAGAATCTTTCAAGAGACTTCAATGGATTATCCCTTTGTTCTCAATCGAATTGAAGCTTCAGTAGTGGAAGTCATGAATTCCAGAATTCAAATGCAAAGTGGTTGACACAAGTTGGGATGATCTCATGATCAAAAAATGGTTTGGGCTAAAGACTCCTTCAACAATCGGTATTGGCGTGAACAAATGTTATTCTTAGAGAAAATTGCAAATGGAACCCTCCTCCTCTAGGCTGGCATAAACTGAAGTTTGAAGGTGCATCCAAGGGGAATCCTAGCCCTTCTGGTGTAGGGTGCATCATTCACTCCTATGATGGATCTGTTATTGCCAAAATGACAAAACCATTGAATGACACTTGTAATGTGGCAGAATTCAAAGCTCTCCTTTTAAGACTCTCGTTGGCATGGGATCTGGGCATTAAAAAACTAGAAATTTAAGGGTCTCTATGATTACTAGAAATGTTGTAAGAACAGGGGGCTCCCCAAACATGAAATTGGAGGCCATTCTAGAGGTTATTTCAAATTTAATCAAAAAATTTGAATCCACAATGGCTAACCACATTTACTAGGAAGGAAATATTTTCGCTGATGGTTTAGCAAATAAGGCAGCTTTGGGGGAGTACATTCAATTTCCTTGTTAACGAGTCAGGAAAAAGTCACTTCACCATCGGTATTCGGGAGGTCTAATTTGGATGGATCTTCAAGTGGATGTCGAACACAACTCATTCAAGTCCCGTTGACATTAATGCCTAATGCACAATGGACATATTGGTTATCCAGGAGATGATGTTCACTTATGTCAATGCCAACTGGCCATCTTCTTTGCAGAGAATTTGCATTTACTATACATCCCATCACCTAGGAAAGCTTGTCCTCGGGCTTAGGTGAATTTTAAAAGTTGTCACTTCCATTTTTGCAAAAATGACATCTCTCTCTTTGAACCGTTTGCAGTACATCTAGGTGGGGATTTTTTAGATCCTCTCAGGCCAGGTACAACACTCTGCAGGCTTGTATCAAACCACGACATTTGAAGTGAGATACACTCCTTCTCAGTCTGTTAGTGCATTAAAGATTTAAAGTATTAAAAAACCATTTCACTACTAGATGAGTACTTCACTCTCTTTACCTATGATTGAATTTCTAGGATATTCTTTTTCCTCTGGACATTGAGTTACATTTTTTGAATTTGAGGTATGGACACCCCAATCAAGCTACGTTCGGATGTGAAGCAAATTGCATTCGATACTCCTATAAATTTGAATCACATCAGGGAAGTTTGCAACTTTTAGCATCCTTTGGTCATACATGCAATTCGAAAGGTGTTAGGGTACAACTTCCTTTGCACCAACCACATATATAGAGTCCTTTCTGACATCTACTCTGGCTTTCTTGCCAGCATCTTGGTCGTTGGGGCCTCCATAAATCTGGCTAAAGACCTATGTGATCATCTTTTCTCAGGAAAGTTCATAGTAGGCCTCCACAATGCAGTGATGAACATCGACTTCAATCTCACCACCCCATTCCCATGGGATTTGGCAACAGTTATGACCGCGGGGCAACCATTTCTTTGTTTTGTGATTGGACAAAGAAGGAACATTTATGCTGGTCCTCCAAGGTGTCTTTTCATTCTCTCTGGTTGGGAGTGGGAAGACCACCAGCTGCATAAGAGCATGATGCAAAACAGAATAAAGTTCCTTTCCAAATTCCTGGTAATTGCAGAGGGCTTGAATGACCCTTGTGGAGATAACTTGGATAAAAACCTTGCATGGGTTTTTCAGTACAAGTATGATGAAAATTTGGATGGGTTGGGAAGCCCTCTGTCCTCAGATAAAGAGAGAGAAGATGAAGAAATAGAGACTGCCTCAGAGGAAGATTCAGAGGAAACGTGCGACGACAAGGATCCGGGCATGGCTACAAACGAGGAGGAAGATACAGAGGACTGTAGACGCTGAACTGGTGGATGCCTCAACCGAGGAAGACCCTGAGGGCAATAGTGGCTCCTCAATTCTGGTGGGGAGCCCACAATCAAATTCTGAACCCTCCACAAAGAATGATTCCACGTCTCCTTCCGACTGAGATAAGGCTGCTTGGGCTTTTGTGTATTTTTTCACGTTTTTTAAAGTCTCGTTGTGCCTAGGTGCTCGGTTGGGTTCTCAATCCTCTCGGTTGGATTGGGCTATGAACTAGAGACAATATTTTGTTTGTTGTTTACTGTTTTTACTGTCTTTCCATTTTCCAAGTTTTAATACAAATCTCTCAGCCTGGGCCCTTAAATGATAAAAAAAAAAAATTGTTTTGAATAAAAGGACATTAAAAGGTAGATCTTCTACGTCAGAATGTAAAAGTTTCAAAAGCTTCTCAAGCAAAGTAAAATACAAAAATTGAAAACACAGCCGCATGCAGTCCGCAACAGTAGCAGCTTTGATTTCTTCTAGAGAATTCGCAATAACAGTATCTTCTGTTGCTTGTTGGACATCTCTACTGTATTTTAGATTCATCTGCTCGTAGTCTTTACAAGACCTAAACGAATTCAAGATCTTTTATTTAGAATATTTGGCTATAATATTAGATGAAAGTTAACAAACAATAACGATAATCTTTGATTATAAAACAAACAAACATAGAAAAGCTTCAAATTATCTTAATAATATAAGATGTAAGATATCTATTATTGAGTTTGAAAAATCAATTGACATTACGACACAACGATATTACCAATAACTTACCTACAATATTTAATGTTCATACCTACAAAAAAGTCAAAAAATACAACTGTAAACAAATAAACCCAATACAAAATTTAAAAAGTCAAATATTACTCTTGTGTCTTAACTGCTGTCATTAATTATTGTGCTATAAAATATACATTTTTAGAAAGTTCACTTAATATCTGTTACCTGCGGTTCAAATGCTCTGTTGTTCACAACAGAACAATGGAAAAACAATAAACTACATAATACGAATGGAAGACATATGGAAGATATATGACACAAAACTTCATTGATTTCCATGAATAAATTTTACATATATCGACTTAGAAACTGATTTTACAACTACCAAAACTAATAACTAATCAGAAACTGACCTAAATGTTCATTATCCCTCAAAAGGGTTGGGGGTGTTTAAAAGCATGAAAAAGTCCAGACAAAAGGGAGATGTGAAATTCTCTTCCTATAATTTAGAGTACTTTAAAGAAACTCTCGCATTTCAAGTTAGAGATTTCAACACATATTCATACTATTCATAAAATCTCCATCTACGTTTCCTTCGCATGACAGGTTATTAGCTGAACAGCATTAGAAAATAAACTATTCAAATAGACGGAAGAATTACAGGTGAAAGAAACCATAAATCCATTTTGAAATGTAAAATGTTGATCCATGTACACAGATTTATACGCTCAAGACAAATAAAAGATTTAGTACAAGAAAATACTAGAAATTCATGAAAGAAGAACTAATGGAAGGGTAATTGCTGATATAGATCAAAGGGAGTGAACAAATCCACATCTGCACCTCCTTCAAAATGACATGAAAAGTTGTCGCGGAAGTCCAAGCTGTGATCTTCGATAAATTCTGGTTTTACCTTCATATACTGGTCCTCAAAATTAAGAAATTTCTGTTGCCCTGGCTGATCTGGACATAAATGATGGCAGGCGAAATGAGTTTCAGCCATATAACTGTCCTTTAAACCAGAAGACTCATTCTTCTCAAGACTTCCAACAGATCTTAACTTCTTTTGCTTTGATTTTGCGGACGATTTTCCGGACGAGCGGCAAGAATCTTTTCCAGTGAGTTTTTGAACAAGAGCACGAAAATTTGCAGCATCTGTTTCGATAATCTTTGGTGGAATAATGTACACAATTCGTGTGCTTGGAGTAGATCTTACCTTGAATTTTGATATTTCTTGAGAAGAATTCATTGCAAAAGTTCTATCGCGCTTGCTGTTAGAATCCATGGATTCTGTCTAAAGATTGAAAAGGATTCAAAACGAGAAAAGCTTTCAGAGGCTTCTGCAACTAAAGGAGATATTCTTAGATGCAAAAGTTTCGCAGTTGAAATCAAGAAATTAAAAGAATGCAAAAGGATAAAATGATTTAGAAGTTCTGATTAGCAGCATAGATTTATTAAGTTAGGGTTTGAGATGCAGGAAATTGCTGTACACGCTTTAGGGCTAAGCAAACCGGCCTATTCCGTGTTTGTAGGGCCCACTACTGTTCTTCCTGGACAGGTCTTCCCGGTGGTTTGGTATATACAATTAAATGGAAGTAATTGAAATTCAACGCTGCAGGCCAATGAAATTGAGAGGTCTATTCCACAAGGAAAGCACGAGGAGACTATCAGATATGAAGATAGAAGCTTCCAGCATACGTAGATTGTCATTCAATTGTGTATAAGTCAAGATATATGACGCAGAACATATGTGATAGTTCATTTTAAATTGCGTAGAAACAACCAGCTGTTTTCAAGATAAATTTATATTGTTGTATAATTGTGAACTATGTTTTGATAAATTGTTCTATAATTGTAAGTCAACGTAGACTTCGCTTTGGATTTCTAGATCCCCAAGTCATCAAATTTGGTTACATTCTTGACTAATGATTATATGTTTGGATGCTTCTAGATGGTTTGGTTAGGTTGAAGTTATAGTGATGGGTAGGTTATAATTAGATATAATTATTATTATTTGTACATTTTAAGTGTCTTAAACATATATATTGAAGAGACTTTTCCATGTAGCGAGTCTAATAGAAGGATAATATGTAATGAAATTTTGGAGATATTTTATAGTGAAGAATAGTTTAAAGTAGCTGAGAGTGATGAGTATCGAATAATTAGTTATAGTTATTATTATTTGCATATTTTAAATGATTCAAATGAATTGTCAGTATTGGTTTTTATTGTCGAACATACATACATACATACATACATCACATATAATGATATTAAGTTTAGTTTTGATTGTATTTCTTTCAATAATAGATATTAATAATATTTTGTAAATTTAATCTTTGGTGTCTTAAACTTATATATAGAAGAGATATTTGCATGTAGGAATCTAATAGAAGAAGTATATGTAAAGATATTTTGGAGATATTTTATAGTGAAGAATGGTTAAAAGTACCTAAGATTCAAGTTTCAGGGGGGCTTCACTTAGTGAACCTATAGCACGTGTAATAGTGGCATACTAAAGAATCCCCTTACTTTCAAACAATATTGCCTCAAACTCCCTTTTTGTCATCCCCTCCAATACCCCTTCAATACCCCTTACACTTGTTTTCGTATATAAACCCACAACCCTCCACTCCCCAAAATAATTCGTCCCCCCTATTTAGGCAATATATTGTCCTATTTTTTTGCCTATTTTAAATCCTACAATATGAACGCAGATGATAGTGTATTGCCCCTTAAAAAAACCCTATGAAAGCTAGCAATCAAACTTAGTCAAGCTAAAAATTATCTTTATGTATATCTTTCAATCAACATTTTTAATTTTTTTTTTTTAATGATTTATGGCCTTTTCAGTATTTGGATTCTTTGAGTATATAGTATGCTTTCACTACTGAATATTTTGTGTAATCTAATATTGTTGTCTTTTCTTGTAGTTTTAGATACAAAATTTACACGAGGTCATAGTTATTAAGTTTAAATTAAATATACTAAGTTTGAGTAGCACGAGATTTGAGATTTTGAATTTATTGAAAGGTGATGTTTTGAGGAAAGTGATCGTGGATTGTCCAGAATAGTAAAAGTAAGCTGAAAAAGGTGTTAGATAAAGATGGACCAAAAAATATTAAAAAGAACATGGAAATATCCATTCATTTCTATCTATATTTATCTTTATTAATATCTTCTAGTGAATCTTGTTACAAAAAGTAATGGTCCATATATCCAATATGATCTTTATTATTCTTTAAATATTGGAGTGAAAGTTGTCTTAAATAAGGATTTTAAAACAATCTATTGAAAAGGACACATAAAAAAATAAGAAAAGTAGAAGAAAACTTAAGAGAATAAGGAAAGTTCCTAAAGGCTATACTAATGACTTAATTAATGATTATAATAAAATATTACAATATTATTTAAATGTCCTTCTCTGATTGTCAATTTATTAAACCCTAAAAAATAAAAATATTTGCTAGTCAAAAAATAAATAATGTTGAATTCTTGTAGTATAAATATCGTACAAAACATTTCTAAGATGATACCCTTCTTAGTTGTATTTATGATCATGAAAACTCTTTTTTTAGAACCTCTTCATGTGATAAATTTTACCATGTGATAGCTATTATGATGGGATAAACTAGGAGACGGCTAGAAGCCTTACAAAAAAGCCAAAAGGTGGAAATGAAGGGTAAACAAAAGGAGTGAGACCACCGAAAAAACTAACAAAAACTAAAAACAAGCTGTGAAAAGACCAAAAAACATAACATTCAAATACAAGATGCCCCCAACACCAAAGGATAAAAGGTAGGAGGCTTAACCTCCTTCCAATCCTGATTGAGCTCCTTTGGGAAATTTTAAACAAAGCCTATTTTCTAATCTTATTGACCAGTGGATGAAGTAGTATACACCTCCATCATCAAGTCACTCATAGTCTCCTTTCATCTTATTTTTTTTTCGTATGTGCTGAAGTTCCTCTTGGATAATCTAAAGAGAGCTACAAGTATTGGTCATCATTTCATTTCTATAATGCACAACCTCTTTCAAAAATATTGTGAGGTCCTCCTACTTGTTTTTAATATTTTTAATAACATATATAACTTGTTTATTTCCTCCTTAAAGGGCACCAATTCATGGATCTCATGAATCCACTTCTCAATTCTTGTCCAATTGTTGAGCCTATTGGATAGATTATAAGTTGCTTTCCAAATATCGTCATCATTAATGACTTCAGACTAAGCACCCTCTCTTACATTAGTGTCAACCAATGCCTCAAGCCTATTGATCTTCTCTTTAGCTATATGAAATTTTTGATAAAAACTATTTTACAATATTATATTTTTTTTATTGTAGAGCACACACAAATTTTAACCTTTTCAACTACTTCTATAAATTCTTGTAAATCAAGCTCCCTAAGAGAAAAAAAGAGGGGGGAATACTGGGGAGAAGTAGAGTTAGGTGTAGCTTGTTTAGGGTCCACATTCTTATGATTTGAGGGTGAATTATCAGGGTTCCATTATGACCTGAGAATCCAGCAAAATAAAGAGCCGTAAAAAACATCAATGACATCTTTTTGAGCCATATTCTTGTCCTTAGATATATATATTTTTATTTTAGCAGTTGTTTGGGCATTAATCCTAGTGGTAGAAACACATAAGAGAATTCAAAATAGATGAGGAGACCCATTTTCAATCTTTTAGATTAGAAAGATCAACAAAAAAATTAGGATTCATGGATCCAAAGCGGTTAGGGCATGAACTAGGGCTTATGGGTATATAAAAACTTATAAAATCTATAAATGAGGCCTTGATGAAGAGGAAACCCTCCCTTAATCCTAGTTGTAGCCACTTACTAGGAAAAGGAAAAAAATATCCAAAAAATAAAATTTATCTTAGCTCTATTGTGAAAGTGATTGAACATAGGAAATAGATGGGAATGCAAATGTTTAAACCTATTGTCTAGAATGATGTATTTGATGAGGAATACCTCTACATCCTTTCATTCCTTTGGAAGATCTTTTTTATACCTATTTTGCAGATGAAAAATCTTTTCTCTAGGAATTAGAAACTATTTTAAACCATCCTTGTAGCATCCCTAAATATTATTTGGGAGGGTCATACCTTCACCAAATAGCCTTGTATCCACTGCAATCATCTCGATTGGGACCATGAATGAAACCAACCTATAGAAATTGAACTCTTGTCCCATGCTTTTGTAAACACCTTAAATAAATTAAGGTCGAAGCCCTACATTTTCTCAACATATTTGGTAATGTTTCAACCAATATCAACTAGTATGTAGAGTTATTTATGAAAATATAGTACTTATCATGTTTAGCTTAAATGATATTATTCTATAGCACTTTGAATTGAGGAATTTATAGAGTGACCAAGAAGAAAATAAAAAGCCAGACTAAGAAAATCTTTCTCTAATACAAAATATAGTGAAATATAGAAATCATGCCCAAAATGGTACATATTTCTAATGCAAAATTATTACAGGGGTAGATATGATATGTCATCATTCAATTGGAAGTGTTCAAATATTTAGGCAAGAAGTGTGAGTTGATCAAGGATGATAGCATGAGATTACTTGGAGATATCATGGAAAGAGGTCCACCTATGAATAAAGGTGGTAAAATGGCCAATGTTAGCCAATCTATAAGACATTTTTTTCCCCTCCCTTAGGGTGTGTTGGATCTTGATATGAGTTATGCAAGACAAGATGTTACGAATTTTCATGATGGTGTAATTAATATCCTAGCCAAGAGTTTCTTTACCATGAAGCATCATGATAAAATTCTTTGCATCACCTTCAAAGATGATTTGGGGATTCAATTTTAAAAGAAAGAAAAATATAAATATTTTATAAAACAAAATTAGCAAAATTGGTAGTTTCATTAGCCTAACTGATGTAATGATACTAAGTGATGCATTGATGAATATTGGTATAGATTTGATGACAGCTGAATCAGTTATTTGGTTGTCATTGATGTCAACTAATTGATTTAGTGTTTTCAGTATGTTACGTGATATTGTGTAAATGAATCATGAGTTGCAGCATGTTTCTAAAGCTTCTATTCTAATGGAAGGTTATGACATGTGTTGTGATGTTAAATTTTTCATTGAAACTCTTGTTATGAAATTGAGTTGGTTATGTTTGATTGAACTCAAACTGGGTAATTACAAAAATAGTCAGTTGGATAAATTAAATGATTTTATTTTTATCTCAAGTAGGTAAGGTATTGGATTGAGTGGTCATAGGAGATGATTGTGAATAATGAATAGATACTATGTCTGTTAGCACAACATATAATGTTAATAGGTGCTACTAGTTTAATTAACTGGAAGTTGTGTTAATATAATGAACAACTAAACAAGACAGAGTTCTTGAATAGGATATGAATATTTATAAAATGGTGAAGGCATTTGAAGTGGAAAAATGATCGGTGATGATTTTCATAAGTAGTAAGTTAGTTTTGTGATTTATGGGACTTACTTGACATCACATTAATTGAGGTATGTGCTTGAGGATGATTCTTCAAGAATTTTCTTTTAGTCAAATGAGTTTTTGAAAATGGCTCAACTACCAAGGTAAAATCCATGAGTAAGCCAACATGGTCAGTGGAAAATATTTTATGGGTGACTAGATGCATTGTATCTTAGCTAAGATGATATGGATCATTCATATCTTAGATATAGGTTTTAATTCAAGTTGGTGGAAGTAAATATATATTTAAAAGTTGACGAAGAAGTTAATTGATGATTGCGAATTGGAAAAGGATTCAATGACAAAGAATGTGAAGGAATCAAGTGAGATCAAGCCAAGAAAGAGTATACATTATGATGATGCATTAAGGAGCTTAATAGGATTTGATTATGCAGAGGTAGTGCAGTTTTCACAGATCATTTTATGTGTTGCTTTCTAATCATTGTAATAGTGAAATACCTTAACAAGGTAGATCCTAACTATTAGTAATAACTAAGAGGAGGGTGAATCAGTGGCCCTAATAATTAATCCTTAAATAAACCCTTCAAACTTATAACCACAAATTATGTCTCAAGTTATCTTTTGTCCTACAAGATGAATTCCATGAAATACTTATATCAATTTACTACTTCTTGGATTTCTCTATTAAACCTTCTTTTGTATGTTTACCGATAAGCAGTTAACTATTTACTGAAACACAGTAAATATGTAGAGTATACCGATCAATCCAGAATTAACTATGTAAGATACAAAACAGTAAAGAAATGAATCATACACACATAACACATGGATTTTTAACATGGAAACCCTGTGAAGGGAAACACCACTGGGTCTAGTACCCAAAATTTTCACTCTTATGAAGTGAGCCCAGTTAAGAGCCAACCCTGTTAAAGGTTATAAACACACTGTTAGGTGTGACCTTTTTAGAGGATTTAGAAATAGTTTTTCAAGTAAGTATCTGGAATCTAATGCTACCATCCTTGATCAAACACTCACTTGGCCTGTCAATAGGTATCGGGCATATCCAATGCTACTTTTTTGATCAAACTTTTTGATACTCCTTGGGATGTATCTCAATTGAAAAAGAATTTTATGTCTTTCTCGGTTAAGAGACTTATATGCTTCAATGGTTAAACTGAAACACTAATGATCTGTTCATACATACAACTCAATTGCAGATTTTTTGATCTATTGTAGGTCCATTACTTCACTGATCAATATAATCAAATATGTACCTTTGCTCCACACTTGTTCTGCTATGTGATGCTTGTCTCACTATTTGTCAGTGTCTGCAGAATCTAGCTCTTCCTTTAGCTTATTGTTCAGGACTGAATGAAGACTTTCTTCTCCTACATATTTTCTTTAGCATCTTTCCTCTTTTCTCTTGTTCACCCAAAACAAACAATTCATAATGAATCGAGTTTGTCTCTTATAGACATGATCTCCTCTTTTCTTAGTTTTCTTGATCTTGGCGTGTTCAACAATCTTTGACAACAGATTTAAAGAAAATCTCTAGTTTCATCTCGTAGAGATCTTCTTGCCAATTGGAAAAAGCAACTTTAAATCAATTACTTATCTCTGGCTTTATATGGATGATTAAAACAATGATAAGTATTTGTTAAATCTATATTTAGCTTCTTCACAGCTAAGCATTTTGTCATTTTTTGAACTCTCTGTTCTGTCAGTCAATACTTTAGTTAGTCATCGGTGATAACTAACTATTTCATTGGTGTAACTTCAGTTGTCATTGGGATTACTGTCCTTATCTTCTCCGTCTGGAAATAGTGAAAATTTTTCTGTCAGGTTACTCTGTGTTTTTCTCCTCAGATAATACTGTAACTATGCTTGTTGGTAATGCTATGCATTTCCTCATAGGGAAACACTGTGACTTTGTTCTTTTACTCTAACTGTCAAGTGCACTCTGTCAGTGTACATAGTGACTTAGTGAATACTTGAATTATATGCATTACTGATAGCATATATTTTGATTCATCGGTTCTTTGAAGTCTTTGACAGTATTACAATGACCATACAGATTAAATCAAATTGACTTCAATGATAATACAATAAATTAACTATTTTAATGCCTTGCGTGATCATCAACTTAACATCTTCAAACATTCAATCAGTTACATGTCATCAATCTCTCCCTTTGGCATTGATGGCAGCATACTATATTATCATACTATACTAGTTTACTAATACAATATGAAATATACAATTTCATCAAGCTTTCCTAATGTAACTAATACAAATGTCTGATTTTCAGTAAGCTCAAATAACTTTGATTTGATTCTTGCAGCTTTCTTCTATCTTTAATCCCTTCACTGTATAAATTTAGAATATTTTATTTCTATGGTGTGATGTGTTCTCCTTCAGTGTTAAACTCTTTCCCTTTGATTGTTCTCCTTTCTTGTGATGTGTCTTCTCAGCATTTCTTTTCTTTTGTGTTTACTCTCCCTTTCTTGTTACATTCTTCTCCCCCTATGGATATTGTGATGAATATGATCTTTCCCTGAGTTGATACTGGATATAATCTTTGTATGTATGATAATGAGATATCTCTCTCCCTTTGACATCAATGCCAAACATCTTTTTCAACCAAATATTTGACAGTAATGCCAAATGGATCTTTCTATCCATAATATGTTCCTTGAATTTCCCATTCCATTAGTAACAACTCTGGTTCTTGTAGTAGATAAATACCTTGTTGTGTAAAGATTTATCTTTGAAGTTCATCCCTCTGCTTGCATCAACATGAATGATATTCTAATAATATGTAGGCTGACGCAACCTTCTAGTCAGCTTACTGACTATTAGACAAGGGTCTGAACCTTATTCTCTTTCTCAAGTACTCAAATGAATCCTTGGGCAGTGGCTTGGTGAAGATATCGGCCAATTATTCCTTTGATTGCACATATTCAAGTATCACCTCCTTTTCTTGAACTTGTTCTCTCAAATAATTATACTTGATGGCAATATGCTTTGTTTTAGCATGCATGACTGGATTCTTGGAAATGTTTATTACACTTGTATTATCACAATAGATAACTATTGGCTCCAAAATTTTCATATGCATACCTTCCAGTAACTGTTTGATCCATGCAATTTTTGAGCATTTTGCAGCAAGAGCAACATACTCTGCCTCTGTAGTAGATTGTGAGATGCATCCTTGTTTCTTGCTAATCCATGTGACAAGTCTGTCACCCATGAAGAATTCCCCTCTAGTTGTGCTCTTCCGGTCATCAGGATTTCTAGCCCAATCAGTGTTGGTAAAGACCTTAATCTCAAATTTTCCTTCTCTTCTATACCATAAGCCATATTCCTTGGTATTCTTTAGATATCTTAGAATACTTTTTACAATAGTGATATGTGATTCTTTGGGATGAGCAGAAAATATAGCAACTATTCCCATTACATGTGCAATATCTGGTCTAGTATGTAAAACATACATGAGTTTTATGATCATTGATATGTACAAAGTATGATTTACCTCTGATGACTTGTCTTCTTTTATCAGCTTACATCCATTTTCCATCGGTGTTCCAACTGGTTTGGACTCTTCCATCTTGAATATTTTCAGTACTTCTTTGATGTACTTGGATTGTGTAATGAGAATACGTTCATCTTGTTGCATGATCTTTAAACTAAGAAAAAAATTGATCTCTCCAAACATAGACATCTCAAACTCTTTCTCATTTCATTTGCAAATGATTTGCATAGTATATCATTCCGTCAAAATATGATGTCATCAACAAATATCTCAGCAATCAAAATATTAGTTTCAGTATCTTCCTTCAAATAAAGATTACTATTTTCACTAGTCCTTACAAATCCAATACTTATAAGATAGGAATGAAGTCTTTCATACTAGGCTCGGGGTGCCTGTTTCAATCCATATAGGGCTTTTTGAAGTCTACATACTATGTCCCTCTTGTCTGGATCAAAAAACCCTTCTAGTTGTTCAATGTATATCTCTTCTTCAAGTATTCCATTTAGATATTGAGACTTGACATCCATTTGATATACCTTGAATCCTTTATATGCAGCATAAGAAAGTAATATTCTTACTCCTTTTAGCCTAGCAACGGGTGCAAAGTTTTTTCCATAGTCAATTCATTCTTCTTGTGCATACCCCTTGCATACTAGTCTTGTTTTATTTCTTGCGACTTCTGTATTTTCATTCAGCTTATTCCTGAATATCCATTTTGTACCAATGACATTCTTGTCATCTGGTCTTGGTACAAGTGTCCATGTTTTGTTTTTCTCTATCTATTCAATCTCTTCATTCATATCACTTATCCATTCATCATTATCTAGTGTAGCATTGATATATTTGGGCTCATAATCACAAATAAGACATCTTGTATTTAGAGACTTACTTCTAGTTCTCATACCAGTCTTCTTGTCTCCAATGATATATTTATGTGGATGGTTCCTTCTAAAATATCTTGCAAGTATAGGTTCAGCTCTTTGTCTATCAACTTGATCATCATTTTTTTCTTCATTCTATTCTCCATCACTTTGTGCATCATTTTGAGCAATATTCTGATCGTCGGTATTTACAGCTTGATGCTCGGGTATAATGATCTATTGCTTGGGAGCTCTATTTTGTTGGTAGGGTAGAGTGTCAAGTTCCTCATTTTAAGTGAACCTATTATAGTCCTTTGGTTCTTTAGTTCTTTCCTTTTCATTCTTCTCTACAAATCCATATATCTTTACATTTGCACTTTCAATAATTTTGTTAGAGGCTTTGTTTAAACATTGATAAGCCTTGCTCTTGGTAGAATACCCTATAAATATTCCTTCATCACTCTTGGATTCAATTTTTCCATTTCTATAATCTTTTAAGATATAACATTCACTGCCAAAATTTTTGAAATAACTTACATTGGGTCTTTATCCATACCATAGCTCATAAGATGTCTTTTGGGTGTCTTTCTTTAATTGTACACTATTCAATGTGTAAACAACAGTACTGATAGATTCCCTGCAAAAGATTTGGGTAATGCCTTTCTCTATCATCAGTGTCCTTGCACAATCAACTATGGATCTGTTCCTTCTTTTAGCAATTCCATTCTGTTGTGGTGTTCTCGGTGCAGAGACATGCCTTTTGATTCCATGCTCATTACAAAAGTTAGTGAATTCATCTGAAATAAATTTCCCTCCTCTATTTGATCTTAAGCACTTTAACTCCTTACCACTTTGCTTCTCAACCATTTCTTTGTACCATTTAAACATCTTGAATACTTCTTATTTATCATTTAGAAACATGGCTGTCATCATTCAAGAGTAATCATCAACAAAGAGAATAAAATATCTATCTCCATAATAACTCTTTGTCCTCATAGGTCCACATAAATTAGTATGGACTAATTCTAGAATTTCATCAGATGTATGGGTTTTGCTTTTAAAACTAGACTTTGTCATTTTACCTTTTTGACAATTCTTACACATGATGTTGTCAGGCTTGGTAATCGTCGATAAGCCTCTGACATTTCTCTTTTTCCTAATCTTTATCATGTTGTCAAAATTCACATTACACAATCTTTTGTGCCACAACCATATGTCTTCGTTTGTAGAAATCAAACAAGTGGAGTCAATATCATTCAAATATAATACGTTACCTTTTGTCTGCTCACCAGTACCAATCAGATTTCTTGATTTATTGAAGATCCTTGCCTTCTTATTTCCAAATGCTACTTTGTGACCTGAATTATTCAACTAAGAAACACTCAATAGATTATAATTCAATCCATTTACCCATAAGCATTTTCATATTTTATTTGGTTATCAACATTATGGTTCCTCTGCCTTCAACTAGACAAGGTGTGTCATTACCCATTCTTACTGAACCACCTTTATAGTATTCAAAAGTATCAAACTTTTGTTTATCACCGGTCATATGGTGAGTGCAGCCACTATCTATGATCCAAACATCATTTTTGCTAACCTTAGCTATGAGAGCTGTTTCTACATACCTTTCTTCATCATCATCTGAATCATCCTTTACAGCCACAAACACCATCTCAATGTCTTCATCAGATTTGGTGTTAGTATCATCATCTTTGCATTTTTCTAGGTAACTGGCCTTATTTCCTTTGTCCTTATAGTCTCAGGCATCTCTTCTTTCTGATTATTGGTATCTTCTGTAGTCACCTCTGTCAGACTTATTTTTAAATGATCTGTCATGTTTTCTTTTGTTAGTACATCTTGCAGAAAAGTGTCCAATCTCTTTGCAATTAAAAAAAACAAGTGGTAAGTTACCTTTGTATTCACCTTTGCCTCTTTTCATTCTTCTAGCCATAAGTGCTTCAATTTCATCAAGATCATCTTCTTTACTATCACTATCTTTTCTTATAGTGTTTTTATGACTTGATTTACTTATTCTCATAGAAGTTTTGAATGAAAACTCTATGTTTGGTAAGAAATTATTATCAAAGTTATTCATCTCAAATGAGATCAATCTTCCAATAAAACTATCTAGAGTAACATTTCTATTCTCTACTACTCTCATTTCTTGAATGGAAAATACTCTAATAGCATAAGTAGGCAGTAAGGTTCTTAGAATTTTACTTACCACTGTATCTTCTTCTAGTACACGTCCAACTCCTTGGATAGCATTGACTACCTCTTTGATTCTTGTGCTATACTGAGTGATGTTTTCACCTTCTTTCATTTTGAGATCATCAAATTTTCCTTTAAGGCTTTCTGCCTTGGCTCTCAAAACATTTTTGTCACCACCATGTACAAGCTTCAATTTGTCCCACATCTACTCTGTAGGTTTGCAGGTTTTGACATCTTCAAATTCAGCATCGGAGAGTGAGGAAGAAAGTTCTATCATCATACCATTGCATTCATGCTTCTCTCTCATTCGTTCAACTATTGGTGCTCCTATGGGAAACACATATTGACTATTTAAGTATTGAGTATAATCATTACCAATACCTGATAAGTGGAGTCTTATCCTCCTCTGCCATGAAGATAATTTATCTTTGTTCAACTTGGGCACATCTCGTCTATTCATCTTGTGATATTTAGCTTAGGTCTTGAAACCTTCCTTTGTAAGCACACAAGCTCTAATACCAATTGTTAGTAATAACTGAGAGGGGGGGTGAATAAGTGGCCTTAACAATTAATCCTTAAATCAACCCTCCAAACTTATAACCACAAATTATGTCTCAAGTTATCTTCTGTCCTACAAGATGAATGCCATGAAATACCTATATCAATTTACTACTTGTCGGATTGCTCTATTAAACCTTCTTTTGTATGTTTACCGATAAGCAGTTAACTATTTACCGAAACACAGTAAATATGTAGAGTATACCGATCAATCAAGAATTAATTATGTAAGATACAAAACAGGAAAGAAATGAATCATACACACATAACACATGTATTTTTAACATGGAAAGCCTGTTAAGGGAAAAACCACTGGGACCAGTACCCCAAATTTTCACTCTTTTGAAGTGAGCCCTATTAAGAGCCAACATTGTTAAAAGTTACAAACACACTGTTAGGTGTGACCTTATTAGAGGATTTATAAATAGTTTGTCAACTAGTCTTTGGCATCTAGTGCTACCATCCTTGATAAAACACTCACTTGGCCTATCAATAGGTATCGGGCATATCTAATGCTACTTTTTTGATGAAACTTTTTTATACTCCTTGGGATGTATCTCAATTGAAAACTACCTTTAAATCCTGCTCGGTTAAGAGACTTATATGCTCCAATGGTTAAACTGAAACACTAATGATATATTCATACATACAACTCAATTGTAGATTTTCAAATCTATTATAGGTCCATTACATCACTAATCAATATAATCAAATATATACCTTTTCTCCACACTTGTTCTTCTTTGTGATGCTTGTCTCACTGTTCATCAGTGTCTGTGGAATCTAGCTCTTCCTTTAGCTTGTTGATCAGGACTGAATGAAGACTTTCTTGTCCTTAAGATTTTATTTAGCATCTTTCTTCTATTCTCTTGTTCACCCCACACACACAATTCATAATAAATTGAGTTTATCTCTTATAGACATGATTTCCTCTTTTCTTGGCTTTCTTGATCTTGGCGTGTTCAACAATCTTTACGAATAGATTTGAATAAAATCTCCAGTTTGATCTTGTAGTGATCTTCTCGCCAACTAGACAAAGCAACATTAAATCAATTACTTATCTCCAGCTTTATCTAGATGATTAAAACAATGATAAGTATCTGTTAACTCTTTATTTTGCTTCTTGACAGCTAAGCATTTTGTCATTTTATAAACTCTCTCTTCTGTAGGTCAATACTTCAGTTAGTCATCGGTGATAACTAACTATTCCATCGGTGTGACTTTAGTTTTCATCAGGATCTTTGTCCTTGTCTTCTCTGTCAGGAAACACTGAAATTTTGTCTGTCGGGTTACTCTGTGTTTTTCTTGTCAGACAACACTATAACTCTACTCATAAGTAGTGTTGTGCATTTACTCATTAAGCAACACTACGACTTTGTTCTTTTACTCTGACCGTTGGGTGCACTCCGTTAGTGTACATAGTCACTTAGTGAATACTTGGCTTATATGCATTACTGATAGCATAGCTTTTGATTCATCAGTTCTTTGAAGTCTTTGGTAGTATTAAAATGACCATAGAGATTAAATCAAGTTGACATCAATGAGAATAAAATACGTTAAATATTTTAATGTCGTGCATGATCATCAACTTAACATCTTCAAACATTCAATCAGTTACATTTCATTACCTAACAGATCTTTAATGTGAATTCTCTAACAAGGTGGAATTCCAATTGAATTTTTTAAGTCCTCGAACAAAGCTTAACCTAAAAGGGAAAAGGTCCTAATAGATCTAAAGGCAAATTCCCTAATTGGGTAACACCTAATAGTGTTTTGTAAACCTTTAACAGGGTAAGCTCCTAACATGGTGTATTCCATAAGAGTATAGATTTTGTGGGTATCATCGCACATTGTGTTTTTTCCCATTTGGGTTTCCAAAAGATAAATGCGGTGTTTACATTGTGTGGTTGATTACTTGTGGATGTATGCATTGAAAATATTACTTATGTTAGATTTTTTTGTATGTTTTGGTGAATAAAGTTGAAAGAAGTTTTTGATTAAGTAAAACATGTTTTACAGGGTTTATAAAACCCAAAACATAGAAAAAGATCTAAATGTATGCCTAGACAAAACAAAATAGAGCTAAAACATGAAATAGACCACCACAGGGCTGCAGCGAAACCAAACTAAACTACTAAAAAATAAATAATACAGGGATGGCCAAAAGCACTAGGGAACAAAATAAAGAGATGTCCACCATTAGGCTTTCTGCCTCAGACTGGAGGATCTCCATCTTAGCAGTAGATTCCTTTATCTTTTAGAGATTAGCCGGGGTATCAGTCTACTTCTTCTTTTTAGCACTAGCCCTTGTCCTCTTACTAGGTCCCTATTCAGACTTCTCCTCCTTTTCCACACATGTATTGGTTGCATCAGTCCCTTCAGGTTTTTCTTTTAGTTTTTCAATGAGATTCTTGGTATTATCATTAGAGGCTTTGAGGATGTTGAAGCTCTATTCTGAAATGCTTTTAAGGGTCGCTTAAAACCTCAGCATCCTTTCCTCTATTTTACTAACCCTAGTACTCAGATTCATCTGATCTTTAACATATCTATCAACATTGGTATTGTCTATCCCTTTTAATCTTTTCTTGAGCTCCCCCACTTCATGGAATAACCACTTAATAAACCTGTAGTTATCCAACATGGTATTCCTGGCATTATTGAGAAGATCCAGCTCAAATTCCCTCAAATTATTGCTGAGAACAACAATCGACGGGTCAATAAGCTCCTCTAGTTTAATCCTCCCATACTCACCTTCAATAAGTTTGGGATTGATGATTTCCATGGTTATCCCCATTTTGGAAATTTTTATATCAAAATTTTGTCAAGCCATTTTCGTCCCTTGTGCAGACATGTAGCAACAATATTCACTGTCCTGCCCCTTTTCTTTCATTGTTATGAGGGGGTCAAAGAGAAAGGGAGATGGGATATCCTAATTAGTGTAATAATACTCATTGTGGAGCTTCTCCTTCTCCTTGTGGCAAGACTTAAGGTATTTTCTATGAGTCTAGTCCTCAGGAGTCTTCCAGCTAGTGCTATCAGCCCTGTTCTTTCTCTTTTTGTTTTCGTACTTTACAACGGTAGTCTGCCTTGTCTTTTTGACTTTTCCATTAGATATCTCCTCCTCAACATTGGTATTCATTCCTTCATCATTTTTATTATACTCCTCCTCAGAGGATATCACAATAGTAGTATGATTTTTGGATGGGGTGGCCATTTTTTCTTTTCTAATGGTATTAATATTGGAAATACACTTCATAGAGGAGGAACCTAGATTATTCTTTTTAATGTTAAGATCATCCTGACCCTTAGAGTGCATACCCTCACTTTTTGAAGTCTCCAAAGGTACATAATCAAAGCCAGAGACATTAATTCTGTCATCTTTCTCAATGACCTTCCCCATAATTTGGGCTTTAAAAAAACTCATAAATAAGAAGTAAAATCCCCTCATGCAGAGCAGGGTTTGCAATAGCCTTAGCACAAAACACATTGATATTTTCATTAATAGAATTATATAAGTAGAACAAGATAGAAACCAGTATACCATGCCTAAAGTGGCTCATGAGTATGAAGTGGTAGGTTCTGATCCTATCACACCTGGTGTCCAATGTAAAATAATAGATGATGGCCCTTAGGATGAATCTCCATAGTGTTTTGAACCTTTCAGGAAGATAATATGTTCCAACTTTGAGTAGAGCTTTCTTCTCTTCCTCATTCCTCACGAAATCACTGATCCCGGTGTCTGAAATTTTACAATCCTTGTGAAATTTCTTGCCCACTATGAGGATTCCAGTAACCTTGGAGATAACCTCTTTAATGATGGTAAATTTTTTTCCCTCAATCACCACACTACCCTCGTCCCAGCTTTTCACAAACATTTTAGTCACCGATGACTTCCCTTCATGAAGCCTTTCAATGAAATTGGAAATACCATAATTCTAAAGGTAATTCCAGACCTTAGTCCATCATCTCCATTTCCCATAGTCGTTAGAAGGCCCCCTTTTGTTTCTTTCACCACCTCTTTCATGAAGAAATATTTGTCTCATGAAATTGATATTATATCTTAATAGATAATTTCTCATAGAGATATTCCATATTTTTCTTCTTATCCATAAAAGGTAAGTTTTAACATTGTGAATGGGCACCTAGAAAGTGTGCAAATGTGACTTGGAATCATTACCTTTCCTACCAATCTTGTACTTTCCATTTATGGGAAACTCATTGCAAAGCGTTGCATTAAATATCATGATTAATGATATTGAATCCCTCCTTTCCCTAGATTATGTCTTAATCGACTAAATCATTTACCTCACATAAGAGATCTCTAGCGTGAATCCAACAAATCTGATTGTCACTCTTCACTACCAAGTTGGCAAACCAGTCAGCAACGTGGTTGGCCTCTCTATACACATGGGATATATGTAACTTCTCAAAATTGTTTTAAAGGTTGCACATTTATTCTATCATATTGGCTATAGTCCATGAAGATGGGTGTGACTTACTGAGGTAGTTTATTATGTTGCTAGAGTCACCTTCTATCCATGTATTTTTTATCCCAAAATCATGGGCTAATTTGGTAACTTGGAGTGTTACATTGGCTTCCACATACTGATTGGTTTGGGTGCCAAACGGGAGGATGTCCGTAGCAATGCCCTTACCAAAGTAGTTTTGAATCACACCACCAATTCTTGTCTTTCATGAATTACCCTTGGCAGTGCCATCAAAGTTGGCTTTAAACCAGCCTTCCAGGAGTTTCTCGAGGTGTAATTTTATCTTTTGTCATTGGTCTTCTTAGGATCATCAGAGTTGTCTTTTCCAGCAAAAGGGTTAGTTCCTCCATAGGAGACATAGTTTTCCAATAAATCATGATGTATCTTCTTAAAATTGATTTTGGGAGGAGCATTACAGTCCCTGAAGATACAGTTGTTATTCTCTTTCCAAATTCCCCAACACAGGTGAGGGAGATCCCAGGTCAAAATTTTGTCAAAAGAAGTTTTCTTGAAAGGTTGGGTCCATTGGGAAAAGAGGTCCTAAATAGAGGAAGGAAAGCACCATTGCAACCCAAAAGCCAAGAAGATGTGCTTCCAGATAGAATTGACATAGGAGAACTAAATAAAAAGGTGGTCCACTGATTCAGCATGACACTTATAAAGCACACACCTATTGGGGATCAAGAGGCCTCTCTTTAAAAGGTTATCAATAGTAAGAATATGATTCTAAATAAAAATCCAAAAGAATACATTTATTTTGGGAATAATGCTAGGGAACCAACCTTTAGCCCAAAAATGCTTAACTTCCTGTTGCATCTGGTAAGAGTAGGATGAAGCAACAATGAAGGTAACTTTTGGGGATCCTTCCCATATCAAGACATCCTTATTAGGGGACATAGAGATAGAATTTAGAGTAGTTGTAAGGGGAGAAAAATTCTGAGAGATAGAGGGAAATTCCATCCAAGTATTTTCCACTTTATATTTACAGACCCAGGGGCCAAATTTATGGTTACACTCATCTTTCCATATTTTATAGGGCTCATAGCCCTTCAAGGGACCGAACTGTGGCCGATTGTCATTCCATAAATTAATAGTTTTGTTAATTTTTAGGATAGCTGCAAATGTAATAACACTCTATGTTGTATTTATTTTCCAAATGCAACAATCTCTCTTTCATTTATATTGGGAATGAGGATAGGAGAGACATGTCCCTTCAAGGGACATGTCTAC
>MU226051.1:6600023-6658956 GCA_018584345.1 Thuja plicata | reverse complement strand
TAATTAAGAATAATATAATAATTTAATATTAAATATTAAATTTCATATGATTAATAATAATATAACATATATATTATGTTATTATTAATCAACATATATTATATGTATTCTAATGATCATACGACTGGAGCTACAAACATTAACAAGTTTGGCCATTACCAATTTTCTATTTAGCTTTTGACTTGGCTAAGTATTTAGCACTAAGGAAATCATTCTAGATAAAAGAGCTTTTTGGGATTTCATCACAACCAAAGAAATAACTCAAAGAGTCATTAGAAAGATACTTATCTTCAAATAAGTCTCTCTATTCCCACTTTCCATGAAAGATGCGCCATATCTGTTTCGCTTGGAGCGCTCTGTTGAAAGGCTTGATTCTCTTGATACCAAGACCTTCGATGCTTTTATGGAGGTAAAATTTGTCCCAAGAAATTAGAGGAAATATATTATGCTCTTCTGCCCCTAACCAGAGAAATATTCTTTGAATTTTTTCCATAGCTTCCGCAAGTTTAGCAGGAATAGAAAAGAGGCTTAAGGCATAGGTTGGAAGATTTTGAAGAGTATATTTAACCAACTGAATTTTGCCCACTTGACTGAGCCTAATCCCCTTCAACCAGCCAATTTTCTGTTGATTCTATCAATGAGTTTGTTCCAGAATTCTTCAGGTGGCTTCACATTGAGAGGCAAAGCCAAGTAATTAAAGGAGAGAGACCCAATTCATAATCCCAAGATATCTATGATCCTCCTTTGTCTAACCTCAGGGGTATTGATATAGAAGAGAGAACTCTTATTCTAGTTTATAGCTTTCCCCATGACTCTAGTATAGGAGTCCAGAAGGTGTTTAAAAGCTCTAGATTTTCTCACCAAAGCCTCTCCTCCTACAATGGTGTCATAAAAAAATTATTGGTGAGAGAAAATAGTGTTTCTTGAGGACGGTCTGATGCCTTTCAGCTTCCCAATTCTCCTTTTAGCTCAAATCAATCTCCCAAGACACTCAACAAAAATAATGAAGAGAATGGGAGACATGGGATCTCCTTGTCTCAAACCCTAGAAGCTTTGAAGAAAGCAGAAGGGGAACCATTGACCAGCACCTCTAATGAGGGAGAAGAGATATGTTGATGGATGATCTTACAAGTATTACTGTTAAAACCAAAATCTCCAAGCACCTTCATCTGAAAAGACTAGTCAAGTATAAAGTTTAAAGAAGTTGAATTAGGTGAATTGGTGGATTCCTGATTCACCCGTTGCTCTCAGTAATGAAACCTATATTAACACTTGCTATCAAAGAACTGGTTCCATGATTATGAATGCTTAATAGCTTAGGAAAAAGATTTGAAGACATATAAAAGGGAAGATCCTACATTCTCTAACGAAAATTTAACTACATGGGTAAGTAGGATCAAGCTAAATCAATTAGGTATTGGAGAGAAAGAATTGGATCATCTCACAACCAAGTATGTTCAACCTTCTGGAATCCTAACTACTGAACAAAGAAAAATAAACTGGAACATAAATCTGTAATTATAGAAATTGCAAGTTCTTTATCTGATGTTGAGTTGGTAGAAACTAAGAAAATTGATAATGCTAAAGATATGTGGGATAAATTTGGAATAGTCCATGGTGGTGGTGTTCATATTCAGAAAGGAAACATGGAAATTCTTAGAGGAAAGTATGATGAAATGAGAATGCATGAAGGAGAGAACATTGTTCAATAGATTAATAGGCCAAAGGAAGTTTTTTTTGATATCAAAGGAGCTAGTGGTCAACTTGAAGAAGATGAAGTGGTAAGTAAAATATTGAGAACCCTTCTACCATAGTATTCTATTAGAGTCTCTACCATACAAGAACTAAGATTTGTCAGTCCTACAAATGTGACTCTAGATTCTTTGGTTGGAAAGATTACTTCTTTTGGGTTGACTAACTTTGGTAACAATATTCCTAGAGTAGAATATGGATTCAAAGCTTCCCTAACAATTAGTTCATCAAAGAAAGAAAAAGAAGTCTCTATCAGTTATGAAGGAAATCGTCACTATGATTCTATCTCGTATGAGGAAAGAGAACAAGAAGAGTTGGAAGCAGTGCTAGAAAGGATATAACCTCGAGGAAAAGGAAATTATAAAGATAAACTTATGTTAAAATGATTTTCATGTAAAAATATTGATCGTATTGCATCTAGATGTCCTCACAGTGATAGGAAAGATAAGTTTAAAAAATTTAGAAACTTTAAAGAAAAGAGAAAGAAAGCATGTTACCTTGTCGAAGATACAGTGGGTGATGAATAATCACATGGAAGAGATGGTGAGGAAGAAATAGTTTTTGTTGCAGTCAAAGAAGATCCCTCCACCCGTGTAGATGGACATAGTGAGTAGAAAGCATTGATTTTAAGCATGAATTACAGTGGTGAGTAGATAAGAGACAATGGGTGTAAACATCACATGACCGATGAAAAAAGAAAAATTATTTCAATCGAATAATGTGATGGTGGTGCAGTTAAATTTGGAAATGGTTCACACACTAAATTATGACTTGTTAGGTGTTTCTTAGTTGAATATCAAAGGTTTCAAATTGGAATTTAGCATTGGTGTTTGAAAAATATTAGGAATAATTAGAGTTAATTGCTACTGATAAATAGACTAGAGGTAACCTACTCTGATTGAACTCTATTAATAAACACTGCTTGTTTACTACAATTGAAGATTGCTAGCTATGTTATAAAATATTTTGGCCTGTTAATTTTGATAATCTGGTAAAGGTCAATAAGCATAAATGTCTTAGAGGTTTTCTTACTTTAGCTAACCCTAAAAATGCTGTGTAAGGAGTTTCACTTGGGAAAGCTAACTAGATCTATCTTTACCACTAAATTATATTTATCTCAGAACATTCTTGACATTGTTCACACTGACTTATGTGGACCAATGAGAAAAAAAGCTACTATGGAGATAATTAATTTATCTTGTTTTTTTATGATTACTCAAGAATTATGCCTTTTATGTTTTTAAAGGATAAATTTGATGCATTTTACATGTTCAAGGTGTATAAAGAAAGATTTGAAAAATAAATTGGTAAATCACTCAAGTGTCTTAGATTTGATAGAGTCAATTTTACCTCACATGAGTTCACAACATTCTGTCAAGAACATGGAATCAAGAGACAAATTTCAGCACCAAGAACAACACAACAAAATGGAATTGCAAAGAGAAGGAACAAATCTATCATTGATTGTGTAAGAAAACTTTTGATACAAAAGGGAGTGGCTCAAACATTTTGGATAAAAGATGTAAGTACTCTTTTTTATACTTTTAATCACCTAAAACTTAAGAAAGGTACAAAAAAACACCTTATGAGCTATGGTAGAGTCATACTCCTAGTGTCAATTACTTGAAAACTTTTGGAAGCAAATGTTACTTAATGAAGGATGATCAAAATGAGTAATTTGATTCTAAGAGAAATGAACAGATATTTCCTGGCTATTATAATAGAAGTATATCTTATAAGTGTTTGAACAAGCGTACTAACAAGAGGATATAAAGTGCAAATGTTTGAATTGATGAATTTTCCAAAAACAATGAGAAAGATAGAGAGAAGGAATTGAAAGACTATGATAGGTTTATATATGTTCAACTGGTGGAGCCAAAGATAGTACCACAGGTGATTGAAGTGATGAATGAAGCAAAAATGGTGAAGAATAATGAATATAACCAAACGAAAGAACTGATAATCCCAAGGTATGTGAAACTTAATAATCTAGAAGATTAGATTATTGGAGATAAAAATGTCAGAGTGATGACAAGGAGAAAGATAAGAGATAACACTTGTTTGCTATCAGATTTGGAACCTAAATAGTTAAAGATGCTCTGGAAAATGATGATTGGGTTATCATTGTGAAATAATAATTAGATCTAATAGAGAAGAATAAAACTTGGACTTTAGTACCTACTGACAAGAATGTTATAGGAACTAAATCAATTTTTAGGTATAAGCTGAATGACAAAGGAGAAGTGATCAGAAACAAGACAAGGCTAGTTTGCAAAGGTTATGAAAAAGAAGAAGGAATAGACTATAGTGAGACCTTTGCACATGTTGATAGACTTTAACATGTAAGGATACTTTTAGAATATTCTTCTTTTAAAATTATTATGGTATATCAAATGAATGTAAAATCTTCTTTTCTGAATGGCGTGTTAGAAGAAGAAGTATACATTGAACAACCTAAAGGATTTGCAACTAAGAAAGCTAAATACATGGTATGTAAATTTCATAAAGAATTGTATGGATTGAAGAAAGCCCCAAGAGCATGGTATGAAAATTTTCATGCATATCTTATTTAGATTAGTTTCCCAAGAACTAGTGACAATAGTAATATATATCTAAAATCTTAAAGTGAAGACATAACATTGATTGCAGAAATTTTTGTTGATGACATAATATTTAGTGGAAATAAAGAATTGAGAAGGTCATTTTTAGATGAAATGAGGAATTAATTTGAAATATATATGATAGGATAAATAAAATTATTTATTGGGCTTCAAGAAAACAAAAAAAGAAAGGAATATACATAAGTCAATCAAAGTATGTGAAGGAGATTCTGAAAACTTTTGGCATGGTAAACTCAAAACTAGTGGGAATACCTATGGTCCCAGGCTACAAATTATTGAAGGAAGATGAATAAAAAGAGGTAAATGAAACTCTATATAGATCAATGATTGGTAAATTATAGTATGTTGTGCACAGTAGAATGTATATTGCACATACTATTGGCATTGTTGTAAGATTTTCATCAAACCCTAAGGACTTGCATTTGGTTGCAGTAAATAGGATCTTCTGATATCTCAAAGGGCCTAAAGATTATGGCTTATTGTATGGTAAGGATGGAAATTTTAATTTGAATATATTTACTGATGTAGATTGGGCAGGAAATAATGATGATAGGAAGAGCACAAGTGGTGGAGCATTCTTTCTTTGTGAAAGATTAGTCTCCTCGACTAGTAAAAATCATAATTGTATTTCTCAATCTACTAGAGAGGTGGAATATGTTGCTTCTACTCTTAATTGTCAGAAAGTAGCATGGATACAACTGATTCTTGAGGTAATTCTTGAAAAGGTCACCAAGCCAATTTTTATCTATTGTGATAACACTAGTGCAATAAACATTTCTAAGAATCCAATGATGCACTCGGAGACAAAACACATTGAAATAAAATATCATTTTCTAAGTGAATAGGTACAAGAGAAGGAGGTAAGGATTGGCTATATGTCTACTAAAGAACAAGTTGCTGATATATTCACCAAGCAATTACCAAAGAATACCTTTGAATATTTCATAGGTAGATTAGGGGTTATTCCTATATCTAAAGTTAATTTAAGGATGATGTTGGTTGCATCAAGTCATATGAGTTTATAAAAAACTCATATGTACGAATTGATGTAGTGGTGGAAAAATCCATGGGGTAGAACTCTTAAGTATCATTCTATAATGGAGTGATAAGAAAATACCATGCAAGGATAAATCAAGAGTAAACATGGATGACAACTTTTGCATTCCCCTCAAAGGGGGAGAATATGTATTTCATTGATACATGTGGGATAATATGTATGCAAAACATAAGAAGAGAAGAAAAGTCATAATGAAAGGGGGAATATATGAAGATGATGAATCAGTATAATTGAGTGAGAAGATGCAAGATGTGAGCTAAATTCAAAAGTGAAAACATTTTGCAGAAGTCAGAATATAAGAGTGTTGCCGAGAACATGACTTTTTGTGTTGTGGAGACAAGAGTGTTTCCATCAATGCCAAAGGGGGAAATTGTTAGCATAACTGATGCAGTAATGCTAAATGATGCATTGATGAAGATTGGTACATATTTTATGACATGTGACTCATTTATTTGGTTTTCATTGATGTCAACTAATTGACTTAGTTTTTTCACTATGTTACCTAATATTGTGTAAGTGAATCATGAGTTGCAGTATGTTTCTAAAGTTGCTATTCTACTCAAATTTTATGATATGTGTTGTGATTTTAACTCTTCCATCACGACTCTTTTTAAGAATAATTGAGTTGGTTATGTTTTATTGAACTCAAACTGGGTAACTCTTAAAAAATTCAGTGATAGAGAGTAAATGATTTAATTTTCATCTCAAATCGGTAAGGTATTTGATGGAGAGGTCATAGTATATGATTATGAAAAAATTTTAGATACTATTTTAATGAGCGTGACTCATAATGTTAACCGGTGCTACTATTTTAATTAACTTGTGTGTATATGAAAATCCTACCTTCATGAAATTATTGTTGTTACTATCAATTCAACTACAAAATGTAAAAATTAAGATAATTGAATTAAAATGAACAATGATAATCTCATGGCTCTCTATCTAGGAAAGAAAAGACTATTCTCTCAGCTCAAACATCCATTAATGATAGTCCTAGTAATGAGAAATTGAAGCTATTTGTGTCGATTTAACCCTATTTTTTCTAAAATTATCCTAAAATGCTTCAATATTATTCTCTATTGTAATTTGAATCAATCTAAATTGTATGAACTCTAAATAAAAATACATATAGTTATGATGCTTTGTTAATCAAAGTATGTTATATCTTTTTCTCTTAAAATGGCCTTTATTTAAAGGATTTCATAAGGGTAGGAGGTAGAGTTGATTTAACCTTGATTAGGGTTGGTTTGAGTTCATTGTCTCAAACGTTAAGACAATTTAAATAATGGTTTCAAATAAGGGGAAAAAATGAGTGGTCAAGATGCAACTCGAAGATGTGTGATGGAGAATCACTTTGGGCCTGATCTACATGAGCTCAATCCTTAATACCTATTGGTTGAAATTGATTTTCTCATGTGGTGGGTAAGGAATAAAAGGATTTAAATTTATTGATTTATTTTATTTTCTTAGCCATGTGCACTCTTAAAGGGATTGTAACTAATTTGGATTTAACTATACAATTTGTTGATTAATATCAATTGCATAATTAATTGATCTTTTTTATTTAATTAATCCAAGGCTTTGATTATTCAATTAATTCATGATTTTTCTTGACTTTCTCACTTAATACTCTATTTGATTTACTTGGCCAAATTTAGGTGTCTGCAAATGCCCTTGTTTGAACTTATGTGCAGAGCGCATTGGTTAAAAGAATGTCTGATATGATTTTGATAACTGATTCGCTGATGCAACTGATTTGATATAAATCTAATGTGATGCCATGATGTAAAAATAACCTAAAGGAGATTCCCCATTGATGATAATGAAATTTTGATGCCTCAGATTTGATTGAATGATCTTGCATCCTGATGATATCTTGCAACCTCAGAAATGAAAGCAAAATTGATGTGAAAATATTTCAAAAACAGAGCGTGATTGATGAATTATGATTTTATTTTTGATAAAACCAATGCTCAAAGAGTTCCCCGGTCATGAATTTTCAACCTCTTGATAAAATTAAGGTAAAAATTAGCCTTTAATTAGGTCAAAATGGTATAAAAGGGGGTAAAAATGTCATTTTCACATATCATTTTCACTTTTACTCTTATTTTTTCTCTGAGTGACTAGAAGCCTAACATCGATGGTTGTGTTGATTAGAGAGAATTGGATTGAGAGAGAGCACAGATTCTAGCATCCTACAGATTATGAACCTCTAGTGAGTGCTCAAATTATTCTTGTTCGATCAATATCAAATTTTTACTTCTTTTTGTAGGATTTTTACTCATTATTAGATTAGGTTTTTGAAATGTTTGCCAAGTAGCGCGTAAGATAGATAAAATGGCATGTAGACTAGAAAATAAATGCACCTATAGTTAGAAGTAATGTGTACGATAGAGAAAATTAGTTCATAGAAATGTATAACCCAATAGAGTTTTAGCGCATCTGATAGGTAAAGTAGCACTTCGGGAACCCTACCTCAGAATCCAAATTCTTCTAGCACATATGGTAAATGAAGTAGCACCTACTAGAAAATCTATCACATACACATTGATGTTACACTTGTGAAAAATGAAATAGAATGTATCATACTTAAACTAGGGAATATACGATGTGACACATATGATGATATCAAATGATACATAGCCTGATTTGACAAAAATGAATCCCAATTTGAACGTCCTTTGATTTGGCTGAGTATCTGATCGATTGAATGTTTGATTTGGACTAATATGTGATAAAAAAAAGGGGCTTATGATGTTAGTTCCAATATTTTGATGAATGTTTTTGATGTCAATCCTGATAGTTTAATAGGATAACTAATGTTTTTTCCCTTCTCACGATATAAAGTTAGGAAAAAAATATTATGTGCTCAAGAAGAGCGATAGGACCATAAATACATTGTTTGACTTGTGATTTTTCATAAAAATGATGATACTAATATGATTCCACTTGATTGGAAAATAGGTTTGGTTTCAGAAGCTATATATCCAAAGATTACTGCCATGGCCTTTAGATATAGTTGATTAGCTGACTGCCCAGAATAGGCGAGTCATAGGTCGATGTGGATTATCCTTTTTTATAGATATTTCACGGTTCTAGATGAACTAGGGTATACTTACAACTATAGTAGAGAGATGGAACTCTAACCATAATACCTTCCACTTACCATTAGGAGAGATGACCATCACATTAGAGGATGTGTACATAGATTATTGAGAATTTCAAATCACGGAGAGTTAGTTTATTGTGATCAGGTCTACAATGGAGCAACATGTAGATGAGTATTTTAGTATCATACTATCAGTGATGAGAGCATATCATGGGCTCATTTTGTCTCATTCCCAGTAATTCCTATAGTTTTAGGTTCTCTGATCTCAGTTTTCTTGCTTCCTGACCATTGAGGTCATATATTTTCTACTGTTTAGGGTCAGATCATAGAGGAAATAATTATAGATATCTAACAGTTCAATTAGGGTTCCCATGTGCTAGCGCAATTATATTATGAGCTATATTACATAGTATATAGACACGGTGCTGCACTTTCTGTAGGTGCAGTACTACTACAACTTTGGACATGTGAGAGCATATTCCAGTCACATGGTTGATTGCTACCAGACAAAGAGATCCAAGGTGGCCATATCATTTTTTGTATGAGGGTATGATAATCTAGCCCCATCCGAGTAAGCTATATTTTTGGTGTCGGATTCTTGATGACATAGAATAGGTCATGTGACGATCTTACCTTGGATGTAGGGCATGGAATAAGGATCACATAGAGCTACCATATATGTATTCACCTCATTGGATGATAGGAAAAAATCCCTTGATTATCTAGAGATTCTTCTTTTACAGAGTGATGAGACAGTACAAATGGACATAGGACATCCCACAAGGGTTAGCTTTATATGATTAGGTTCATGTAGAGGGTTTGATGTGGGGTCCACAAGTAGATTTCAGATATACATGAGAGGATATACATCAGATGGGTCACATGGTTAGGGACATACTAGATCATATAGTGGATACAGGGATTCTAACAGATTCCACTCAGTATTTTTTTTGACATATATTCCCAAGGTCTATGTATCTATGGGATTCTATACCTTATATTTCTGATCTTTTTGATGACGATGCAGCCGGAGGCAGTGGCAGAGGTGGCAGAGCACCAAGATAGAGAGTCTCAAGGAGAGGTAGAGATGGAGGGGGAGATGGAGGAAAAGTGAGAGTGAGAGGTGGATGAGTAGGTTGAAGGGTTTAGATGAGGCATGGTGGGGTTTGTGGATGAGTACAGATGAGGGGTGGAGGGATTGGTGGACAGGATCTATAGGTTTGATTAGTAGTTTGGGCATAGAGATGGTAGAGAGAAGCTAGACAGGCTTAGCTAGCGCATGCTAGATAGGTTTAGTAGGCTCTAGTGATTCCATTTGTACCATAGGTTCCTATAGCTCCATATGTTCTACAGGCTATGGATACACCCACACAAGATGTCAGGACTCTCCAGGGTAGGATAACATCTATGAGGATAAGATTGATGAGGTTGCTACTATGATGTAAAGATTCATTACTATGATGGAAAATAGTCATAGTGTTTTGGGTACTAGTCAGATGCCTCAGAAAGATCCAATTCATTCAATAGGAAGAGGGAAAGATGACACAGGTGGCCCAGGTGGTACACGTGATATAGTTGGCATAGGTGGCAATGATGGTACCAGTGGGATAGATAGCACTAGCGGTGCCCTTAGTTTATTATGAGCCTCCCTTTTGTTATGATGTACCATGATGTACTTTTATCGATATTATTCATGTACCTTTGATTTATGTATCTTTATATGCATTGATAGACATCATGATAGATATTTGATTAAAGCTTTTATGGTAGATACTCTTTCTCTTGATTTGATATTCTCTTTATGATTTCATTATATGTTGGACCTTATATTTTAATTATATATGGATCCACTTCTATATGATTATGCATTTACTTTAATATGCAGTTGATGAGTTGTCTTATGCATTACAATACTTAGATGGACACAAATATGTATGATAATTATTTATTTATTTAATGCTTTTAATGATGCTTGTGTAATGAAATGCAATGGAACTAGATGATAAAATGCATTTATTTTTGTTCTTTTCTATGCATATATACTTTTAATGAAGTGCACCTTAATGATGAAAAATGGTTGATGAATAATGCTTAATGATTTATGCAATAATTTTAAGAAATAATAAATAATAAATATAGATTATGATTAATGATATGGATTTTTTTATTAAATTCCAAGATACTCGATGTAAAAGAGAGCTGTGATTTTTCATGATATCAACCCTTTGAAATATTTTTTGCCTAACGTAAATAAATCATTTATGCAAACCTACTCCTAAAAATGAATGCAACTAACTATCATTATTGCAAAGAATGGATGGATTAAATTTTTATCATCAAGATTTGTGGTACCTCTAGAACCTACAACCATCACTAGTGAGTTTGAAAAATATGATGATATAAATACTGCTATCCTTAGATTGCAACCATGAAGTTTGTACAACTCCCACTAGTTTGACCATGGGAGTATGAATATCACTTTCATTGGATTCAATGTTGCAAGTGGATGTTGGCATTAAGAAATGGAAGAACCAAATGACCAAGGTATTATTTTTCATAAATAGACAAAGATTAAACCCCTTCCACATGTAAAATTTCCTCAAAGACTCTTTGATGGTCATGTCCTTAGACAAAGTCCCATACTTGAAAGAATCAATCTAAAAATAGTCACACAAAAATTAATAAAATATGTCATGCTTTCATCATTTCTAATCTAATAGAAACATCATGAATTAATTAAAAATACATGACTCAAGAAAAATTAATACCTCATCAAAACCTTAGTGTTATTTTTGTATCTATATTTCAAATTTAACTTCATCCATTTTGATCTTTTGGGTTTTGTTTATTTTAATCCTGATAATAATAATAAGTCAATGAAGGTCAAGGATTACATTTGTCAAAATCCAATGGGAATCAAACAATGATGTAAATCAAAGGTTCAAGTGTCTATTTGGTGTGGTTTGATTCCTTTATTCATATGAATTGGTGCCTACTTTCCGCTGATTTTGATTAATGCCCCTAGTTGGAAAGAAATCTATTAGGCTTGGGCAAAATTTCAAAATATGATAAAAGCTCGGTATATGCAAGATGTGGCTCAAATAATTTAATATTACTATGCACAAATGATAGATGCAAGGATATGTACAATGATGGTGGAAATATGTAGATGAACTATATAACTAGGCCAAAAATAAGGGTCAAATGACACCTATTTATTAGGTTTTCACCACTTGAGCTTATTGCTCTTTTTCTCTTTTTCTGCCTTTTTTGCTACCAATGTGACTATTGCTAGGGTTTTGTTCCAAAGCACTTTTTTTTTCAATTTCTTTGTTTTATTTTAATTGATTTATTACTAAGGTGCATGTTTGCCAGGTTTTCACCAAGATAAAAATATTTTCAGGATCCATATTTGAATGTTCTTTCTTTCTTCATGCTCAATTTTCCACTTTTTTCTTCCCTTTTCCAAGACTATTTCCACTATTTTTTAATTTTTTAGGATCTCTTTTCACTATTTTTGGATTATTTCAGGATATCTTTTTACTATTTTTGGATTTTTTCAAGATCTCTTTTCACTATTTTTGGATTATTTCAAGGCCTCTTTTCCACTATTGTTTTATTATTTCAAGATCTGTTTTCACTGCAAAAAGAATGATGCTCTCTCTCATCTGATGCTCTTTCATCTGACTCTTAGGTATAGAACCTCTTCATGTGGATTATATTAATAGGTTCTTGAAACTCATCTCCATCACAATTAGCTAACTTTTTTGTTCCCATGCCAAAATAAGAAGTGATAATGAATGGCCCCAACCAGTTTGCTTCCCACTTTCCTTTCTTCACTCTTTCCACTTGATTCTTAGTATTTTCTCTCAACACTAAATCCCCAACTTGAAATGCTTTAGGTTTTATCTTATTTTTGTAATTCCTTGACATTCTATTTTGATATACCTTGAGATTTTCATATGCTTGAGTTTTGTGTTCTTATAGTAACTCCAACTGTTGAAGTCTTCTAAGTGTCTATAATCATTTGGGAAGCTTGGCGTATGAAGTGTCTCTTTTGATTGAGGGTTTAATCCCAGGATAAAGTTTTGTCTTTTAGGTAAGTAAAAATAGGTCCATACAAAGGTGATTCATGTCCAACTAACAACCATATTATTTGGGAACCGGGAAGTTCAAATCTCGATTTCACTAGCTCTTCCACCAAGAATTGATATCTAACATGCTATTCTGGAATTTGAAGAAGAGAGGGTAAGGTTTCCATGGCATCTGCTACTCTATTTTTTCCCTTGGAATTTTCTCAAAAGTTATCAAAGAAAATTAATTTCTTCCAATTATCTATCATCCTCTTGTATGGAATCAACTTTTCATCCTTTGTTTGGTATTCATCAGTAATCTGGTTTATGACTACTTGAGAATCACACAGTTTTTTCACTTTATACTCTAAAGCCATTTTGATGCCTATAACTAGGGATTCATATTCTACAATATTATTGGTGCATGGAAAATATTTTTTTATGACTTTGGAATTTTGTAACATTGAGGGGTGAATAAAATAATGCCTGCCCCGATCCATGTTGTGTATACAATCCATCAAACTAGAGTTTCCAACTTTTTCCCTCCACATTAATTATTTAGGAATCTAGAAATTCAACTTGAATAAGATGATTATCAACTAAAGGAACCTCCGCTAATTGATCCTATATAACTTTTCCCTTGATATATTTTATATCCACATATTTTATATCAAACTCACTCAATACCACCACCCATTTTGCCAATCTTCCTCTGAGATCTATTTTGCTAAGTAGATACTTTAAAGGACCAATTTTCTAAATAAGCTTGACCTTGCACACCAAAATATAATTACATAGATTTTGGGAAGAAAAAATAGCAAGATACAAACTCATTCAATGAAACTATAGTTAAGTTCATATTTGACCAAAGTTCCGCTAAGATAATAAATTGCCTTTTCTTTTCCGTCTTTATCTTCTTGAGCCAATAATACTCCTAAAGAGCGATTTGTTGTAGAAATATATAAGAGTAAATGATTTCCTTTGATAGGTTTCATAAGTATAGGTTTATTTACGAATCATGAATTCAATAGGGAGAAAACTTCCTCACATTGTGCATCCTACTTGAAAACTATGTCTTTATGTAGAAGCGTAGCAAAAGAATGGCATTTTCTACCAACTGAGAAATAAATCTCCTTATGGATTTAAATATTCCTTGCAATGATCTTATTTTAATTATGTGATTTGGTGAATCCATATCCATGATAGCTTGAAATTTTTCAGGATCAACATCTATACCTTTTTATGAAACTATGTAGCCTAATACCTGATTGCACCCCAAATGCACACTTTTAAGGATTTAACCTAACTCTGAATTGTTAAAACCTTGTGAAAATATTTTCCAGGATTGGTATATTATCTTTCCTTTCATTTGATTTAGCTAATATATCATCCACATAGTCTTTAGGAAATGTATGCATCATGTAATAAAAAATTGTGGTCATTGCCCTTTGATAGGTAGCTCCAACATTTTTATGGTCAAAGGGCATGACCTTCCAAAATAATGTACCCCAAGAGAATGTGAAGGATTTTTTCTCTTGATCCTTTGGTGCTATGTTAATTTGGTTATATCCACTAAATCCATCCATAACGGAAAACATAGTGTCTTATCATCAAATCTGCAATAACATCAATGCTAGGTAATGGAAAGTCATCCTTTGGGCATGCCAAGTTGAGATCTCAGAAATTTGTACATACAAGAATTGATTTATCATGCTTTGAAACCAACACAATATCTTATTTCAATTCATCATAAGCTATAGCCATTATCAACCCCACTTTTAAAAACTTTTCCAATTCTGGTTTCACTAGAAAGGATATATGGGGATGCATCTTTCTTAGCTTTTGTTTCAACGGCTTAGATTTTGGTCTTATAATTAGGTGATGCATAATGAAACTTGGATCTAACCTAGGCATGTCTGAATAATACTATGCAAATTTAACATGCTTTTCTTTGAAGAATTGGATGAAATCATGTCTTTCTGTTGGAGTTAATGAAATTGCAAGCTATATGAATTTCCGTTCTGATTCGGTGCCAATGTTTACCTTTTTCGTAGTTTCAATAAGTATAGGATATTTTTCCTCATCATTCTCTATAAAATTATCCAATTTCTCTTCCTGAGATTCCACAGTTGGATTTTCACCCTCGGAAACATCCTTTATTTTTTACATTTTCTCGGTCTAGTACTACCACATTGTGGTTTTCACCATTAGACCATTTCAGTTTTTTATTTCTTTTATTTTTTTCTTTTGGATTAAGATATTTTACCCTTTCTTCAACTATTATTCTTTTATTGAATTCATTTGTGAAAGAGGGTTCAACTACATTTAGGTATAGGGCCACAAAATTATCATTGGGAAAAGAGAGTATGTCATTTGGCTTGGCTAGGTCTCAATCAATTAACTCTGGGTGGATAAGAGATAAAAGGTTATTTGGGTAAATCAATATCCACTGGGTTTAAGGACATAAATTCATTTTAAGGTTCATACATTAAATCACTCAAATCTATGACATGGGCTTGCTCAAGGTGTTCCATAGAACTTGGATCAAAATCATCCTCACTTGAGTCCTCTCTGATTTCTAATGGATAAAAAACTTTTGTATTAAACCTAACATTCAATTCTCTTAAGCATGAAGGTACCCATGGTTCACATTGATGACATTAATTTTTCATTAGTATTCAAACAACACTTTCGGTAAGCTTACACTGAAAGACGGTAAAGGGCAATCTGAAGATCAGATTAGAAGATCACCAAAAAAGACTAAGTACAGAGAGAACCGATGACACAAGGTAGTGTGTACACTGAAAATTACAATACAAAAAGATAGAGTGGAACCTAACAGAGGAACCCAAAATGCAAGTTACAGTACAAACTGAAAAAATAGATACAGTACAACCGACACTAAAAATTGAAGGATAGTCAAGCATGACCAAAAGACAAAACCGAAAGTCAGTTGCAGCCCGCAAAAAGTGGATTTGACTTCCACGTTAGATAAAGAAAGGGTATTCTATTTATATTATATTTAATTTTTTTAAATCCATTTATTTAGGGACAAGAAACATTAATGTAAGTGTTTTTAATCAGTCTAACTAATTTAAAACACATAGACTAGGAGATCTAGGTGTAAGTTGTAAACCTCATCTTAGAGTTAACATTGTTTTTATCACAACTCGATGAAGTCAATCCATCTATAAATAGATGATCTAATCATTCATTAGAATGTGTGTGTAATAAAAAAGAGAACAGAACAATCACATCTATTGATTGAATTGAGATCTTCAAGAACCAAAACAAAAAAAGGAGAATTTGGTTAGCAAAACCAAGAACAGAGGAAACCGATAATTAGAGCTATTATTCAATCACAGCTAAGGTGATATTATTTTTATGTTAAAAACATAGGATCTATATCACCAATAGGATATTGCATTTACCAGGTCAATTTTTAAATTTCTATCATTCTAACAAGTGGAGCAAAGTGTAAAAATTCCTTTCAAGAAAGGTGTATTTAACAGGCCAATATCAAATCTCTTAACCACTTAATAGTGTTGCTAAAAGCTCTTAACAAAGTAGAATTTAATAGGTCTCCACCGATACTCCTAACAGGGTATATCATTATAAGTCATGATCAAATTGTAAGCCTTAACTGGCCCCTTCTAATCTGTAGATAGTGAAGTTTTGTAGGTGCCATCTCAACCGCAGTTTTTATTTCCGAACAGGAGTTTTCTGTGATATCATATCTTGTGATATGTGTCAATTATGTTCATGAATGTTTCTATGAATGAATCACATGTTTATTAATGTTATGAATTGATATAACTTTGACAAAGGTAATGTATATCAGAGTGAATGGATATGAAATTGATTACAAAGGTTAATTGATTAAAGTATAAGAAAAAGTTTTAGAGGTACTGATTCACCCCTCCCCTCTCAGTAATACTTCCCATTAAACCCAACAATTGTTATTAGAGCTAAGTCTCTTCTTGGAAAGCTCAAATGCTTAAGAGAAAAGATCATACAATGGAGAAGTACAAACTTGATAAAAATATTGAGAATAACAAGCTTGAGATACATATGTTCTATGAACAGTATAAAGAAGAAAGAATTAAGATGAAAGAGGTGCTTGATGAAAGAAAAGGTATGGAAATTTGGAGAAATGAAAAATATTACCAAGAAGAAGAGATTCCAGATTTATTTGAGTCTTCAGGATCAAATTCAAGAAAAGCATCAGATACATCAGAGGAGAACATCACAAATCTAAAGGAGATCAATCAACATCTGACAGAGTAAATAAAGATGCTGCAAATTGGTCAAGAGACCTAGATGGTAAGAATGATTTATGTGATGAGTTCTTGTAGACAAGATGAAACAGAAAGAACACTAGCCACTGATAATAGAAGGAAGATTACAAAAAAACTACAAGAAAAGGAGTTAAAAATTCAAAGAAATGTTGAGCATCACCATGAGCTGACAAATCAGATTATTCTTATGAGTCAAGAAGCAAATAGAATGATTGAACTCATTGAAAGAATACATATTATTGGTGAACTAAAAGAAGAGAATGAAAAATTAAAACATTAGGTTAGAATTCAGAAACAACATAATGAAGTTATCAGAAAGGCTGAAGAGAGAAATAAAAGAATGGATGGTTTTCTAGAAGGACAATGAAGAGTCAACAACAACAATAATCTAGGCTTTACCGAAAATGGAGAATCATCAAATCAATTCAATCCAAAGAATGTTTATGAAAATCCAAGACCAATAAAGCTTACATGCAAACAATATGGAAAGAAAGGTCACGCATCAAATGTATGCAGAGGAAAAATAAAATGTATCCCTAAATCTACGTCTTCATTCATAGGATTCTATTATAAATGTAACAAGAAAGGACATAAAGCATATGAATGTAAGTCTAAGATGGATCAACCAAAGAAGGAAACCTACAAGGATAAATACTGCCCTACTTGCAAAATGAATGGGCACACAAGTCTTGAATTCTAGAAAAAGAAAAAGAAAGCATGGAAGCCTAAAGGTCAAGAAACTACATATCAATCGAAGAATGTCGGTAATCAGTATGTATGGGAATACAATACTTGGAAAAATTGTACAACATGTGGTAGATATGGTCACATTGCTGCAAATTGTATGAGACTATGGACTAGAAAGTCTAGAGGATGGACTAAACCCGAAATGGTATGCTTACACTATGATAAATTTGGTGATCTCAAAAAGGACTGCAAAGACCGAATGACAGAGACAAGCACATATCCCAATGGAAACACCATTGAAGATATCTAGAAGGATAGAGACAAGATGTGGATAAAAGCTTCAAGAAATGATGAAGCTAGAACGAGCAATGAAAATGGTGACACCCCATCCAATGGATCTGGTGACATCACCAATTACACCTAAGAAGAACAAGTAAGAATGGAACTACATTAAACACTAAGCTATTACTTTACATCAATTCTACAACATGATGAAATAATTCCAAATCAGCATAAAAAGGATGCATAATGGTTATACTTGTTGAAATATGTAAGAAATATTTCTTTGGGCATATATACCGAAACCCATCAGTATACACTTAAAGAAAAGACTTCCTACATTTACCAAGAGACGTCGGTTATAAGCAAAAGTTTTTAGTATTGACCGAGATGCGCCGGTAAAAAAGCACATGAACAAGCTCTCTTTGTTACCAAAACCTATCGATAAAAGAAGAGTGAACATTGAATTCTCTGAAATGTTGTATGTGACACCAATGGAAATAAAGTCTTCACCAACAACCTTAGTCTTTAGACATTGACAAGTTGGTGAGCATTTATGACACATATTTTAGGGCAATGACTATAAATAGGGTATGAGAATGCTTCATTTGTCACAACACCCAGAGCAGAGTGAGTGAAGGTGATTTTGAGTAGAAAGCATCCAATCCATAGAGAAATCATGACTCAACCTCCAAACACTCCAAATCAGTTCAAAGACCTTTGCAAGCACAAAAAGTAATTTCTTCAAGACCAAAACCTCAATTTTCACGCATTTACGCAGAAGCCCTAAATTTTATGAAAATGGCATCAACTTCACAATTCGTGAAATCTAAGAATGCAAAGAAGGATGAGTTCAAACTCATCAAGAGCACTGCATGTGAGGAACCCAATTACAAGATCCATCTGGAGGTTGTCTGACAATGCTAGTGCATTTTTGTGCATTCCAGCTAGGTTTTTGCTAGTTGAAGATGTCTAATCCTTCATACACTACAAGATTGTAGAGATTTGAACATCAGAGGTGGAAGAAGCTTACCAGAAGCTTTTTAATGATGATGGAACCCTTAAGGAAGAAAACAAGCACATTGAGGTAAAAGGGATTACCAATGCCCTAAAGTTTCCAAAGGTCTTCAAAACTGATTGGATTTGGTTAGTACTAAGAAGAATGCATAACAACAAGTTATGGTTGGATGAACTGAAGGAAATCACCAGAGATGTCATCCATACGGTCACCAATTACCCCGTAACTGATAAAGTAAAGGCACTAAAGCATCCATCAAAGGTAGAGACCAAAAAGATGACTGGAGCCAAATGGGATGGTTGTGGATTGAAATTTACAACAATTATCAATGATGAGATTAAGTTTGGTGCATGTGTATTTGGCTAAAATTTCTTCCAGGCCAGTAGATTAAATAGTATTGCATCAGGTGTTGTGGACACAGCTTACAAAATTCTGAAGAAAGGTACACAATTGGACTTATCTGATCTACTCCTGAATCAACCAAAGGAAAACCTAAAAACAATCAAGAATGCAAAAGTCAAACACCTGTAAGTTTGGCTCATTAATCATGTGTATTTTCTTCTATTTTCAAGAAAAAGTTGCCATCAGCAGGAGATTTCAAATGGGACATCACCAAACCAGTAACCATGCAAATCAGTGAGCACATAGCTACATTGGGAGATAATTTTGAAACAATCATGGATGAACACTTTAATGTATTCAAAGACCGAATGCTAAAGAGGGTAAGAATCCCTGAGAAACTCATTGAGAAATATAAGTATGAGATATCCTTCATAGTTGACACTGATCATACCTTCATCAAACCTATAGTAGCAAGGACAACATGGTGGCAACCACTAGAATATGATATCAACATTGATCTTTCAACAAAGGAAATTGATGCCTTAATCAATGAACCACTAGACAAAAAGAAACCAAGGTTTGGCACATATGAAGAAGCCAATTAAAGAATTAAATCAAACCTATTTATCAAGAAGATAGTCAAAAACAAGGACAAAATGGTAAACAATCGCAAGAAGATTCTATCAATAGACGAGGAAGAAGCTGAGCCGGCTGAAGAAATTGAACAAGAGTAGGAAACCAAAGAACAGATGTATGTCGGTAAAGATGAAGAAAAGATTCACTACAAGGAAATAGAGTTAGATTCACCACCTCCTCCACCATTAAAGAAAGCAAGAACTATAGCTTCTTCAAGGACTAGAATCCAAATGTCAAAAGAGTCTACTCCTTCACCTCTTAAGAAAGGAAAAGTTAGGACTTACAAAAGAAAAGCTCCAACACTAAAGAGAGGAAAAAAAAAAAAAAGGGTAGAAAATACATGAAAACCCGAGAGGATATAGACCTGACACTAAGTGAGATGAAGTGTTAGAGGCAGAAAATGTCAAGGTAAAAGAACCTGACACTATTGATGACATTTGTGTTTATATTGCAAATTTTGGATCCATTACAGATCCACACATTAGGAAATAGGGGAAAAGAAATCAAGAAGATCATAATAAAATTGAAGAAGCCATGATAGCTAAAATGTACAACTTCAAATATGTACCTGTGCAATTTGAAGGAAGTTATGTTCCACGGGAACTCTTGGATAGATTATCCACCTGTTGGACATTTGTGTTGGCAAATGAGAAAGAAATCAGAGAGAGACAGATTACTTGTCTCTCTAATGCCACCTGAATTAACAAAGGTATAGATAAATGAAATGATGGAGAAACACAAGAAATAATTCTCACCAAAGCTAAGGGAATACACATTTCTTGAAGGCAAATTGATTGAAGTTGAAAAGGACAGCCTCAATAAATGGTGCAAAATCATGAATAGACAAGTTGAGAAAGACAACCCCGACAAAGACCTTCAACAACAAGATGTTGATAAGGCAACCCAAGATGTTACATACATTGAGATAGATAAAGAAGATGATGATACAACAGGGAATAAGACTATATATGTGGTAGATGAAACATGGGATGATACCACAAATGACAACATTGTGGATACCAATGTCATCAATATTATCGATGACCCAACAAATGAAATCAATAAGGATGAAGATGTCACTGTTGCAAAAGATACAACTGATGAACATGACACAACAATTGATGGCTCACAGGTGAACATTCTAGGAAAACTACCAATATTGATACAAGCTATCAATATCATGCAACAAACAAGTAAATCACCTGAAAAGTAAACTCCAAAGGATACAGGAGAAGAAGCAAATAAATACAACATTGATGGTCAGTAAAACATTGGAGATACTCAAGATGTAACTAACACTAACAAGGTTACAGAAGGAGACAAGGATAAAGATGTGGAAACTCAAAACAAGAATGAGAACACCATAATAAATGATGCAAAGGACACCAATGAAGGAGACAAGCCAAAATATGGAACTCCTGAGGAAACAGACAAAGATGCTATCAATGATGTTAAGGTGAATGTAGTGCCGTCTGCAGACACTCGACAAGCTGAAACTGATGTAAAGAAGATGAAAGAAGCATAATAGGTCACATCATCAAGTACAACAGAAAAGGATGAGAAATTATCAATGGTGCTACATTCTACGGAGTCCCAAAAGAAGAAGAAAACAAAGAAGAACAAGTTAGAGGTAACACTAGATGAAATCATTGAAATACCAAAGTGTGACCCCTCTACACTTGACATGGATGCACTACCAGAATATGGAGAAATATGCTAGAGGAAGACATTACAAGTAAATCTGAAGAAACAACATAGGGACTCCATGGTTTTAGAGACAACATGGGACATTCTACATCAAATTGTACCCGATGTTGATATTGATCAAAGAAAACCTATACTTGATCAGCTAGCTACCCTGACCGATGCAATCACCACTCAGAATATTGATGCTGAGAAGGCAATTGAGGAAAGAGCAGAAATGAAGTACCAACAAAAGCTCTAAGAAAACATCAGCCAAGAAGTGGCAGAAAATAAGGTAAATCTATCAAAATTCATATTTGAATTAGACCTCATGATATTTGAAGCTATAACCTTAATTCAAAAGCTTAGCACAATAGAAAATTTCACTAAAGAAAATAGTCACAATATAGCAAAGCTAGATATAGATCTAACAAAAAGTGCTAGTAGCTTAACCACAGATGGACAAAATATAGTCAAACTGCATTATGAAAAGATCATTGAAGTAAAATGGTTAAGGCAGGAGCTGTGGGAAGAAAAGACACATTTCAAAGAAGAAGTAACTAAGCTAAAGGCTCAACTTCTACCAAATCTTACACTGCTACAACAACATATCAGTTCTGCAAGGCAACTGATAACAACTCTTGAGATGTTTGTAGAAAAAATCATCTATGATATGCATTCAAAAATAATACTAGAGCATATGGCTCTAGAAAAACTAAGAGAGCAATGGGAGAAAATTATGGAAGACATGAATTATTCTCATTCACACATTTTTTATAAGCTCTAAGGTAACTAACCTTTTTCCCTTAATATCAAATAAAGGGGGAAATTATATATTGTACAAAATATCACAGAAAATGTTATGTACGTTCATTCAGATGGGAAAAAGGTAAATATGCATATGTGTATTCATAAAGGGAAAATGATATGAAGAAGGAAAATATATCATATGTACAGATATACTAGAATATACATAGGGGGAGTCATTAAATGACTAAGGATTATATATGTTGTATATACTTAACATTTTGTTAGTATTTTGCACATATTAGTTTTGTATACTAATGTCAAAGGGGGAGATTTATGACATTAATTTTTCATTAGTATTCAAACAACACTTTCGGTAAGCTTACACTGAAAGATAGTAAAGGGAAAACTGAAGATCAGATTAGAAGATCACAAAAAATGACTAAGTATAGAGAGAACCGATGACACAAGGTAATGTGTACACCAAAAATTGCAATGCAGAAAGATAGAGTGGAACCCGACAGAGGAACCGGAAATGAAAGTTACAGTGCATACCAACAAAATGGATACAGTGCAACTGACAGTAAAAACTAAAGGACAGTCAAGCATGACCGAAAGACAGAACCAAAAGTCAGTTGCAGCCCGCAAAAAGTGGATCTGACTTCCACATCAGATAAAGAAAGGGTATTCTATTTATAGGATATTTAATTGTTTTAAATCTATTTCTTTAGGGACAAGAAACATTAATGTAAGTGTTTTTAATCACTCTAATTGATTTAAAAAACATAGACTAGGAGATCTAGGTGTAAGTTGTAAACCTGATCTTCGAGTTAGCATTGTTTTTATCACAACTCGATGAAGTCAATCCATCTATAAATAGATGATGTAATCATTCATTAGAATGTGTGTCTAAGAAAAAAGAGAATAGAATGAACACATCTATGGATTGAATTGAGAGCTTCAAGAACTAGAACAAAAAAAGAGGAATTTGGTTAGCAAAACCAAGAATAGAAGAAACCGATAATCAGAGATATTATTCAATCACAACTAAGGTGATATTATTTTTATGTGAACTACATAGGATCTATACCAGCAATAGGTGATTTCATTTACCAGGTCAATTTTAAATTTGTTATCATTCTAACAAGTGGAGCAAAGTGTAAAAGTTCCTTTCAAGAAAGGTGGATTTAACAGTCCAATATCAAATCTCTTAACCAAGTGCACACTTAACAGTGTTGCTAAAAGCTCTTAGTAGGGTAGACTTTAAGAAGTCTCCAAAAATACTCCTAACAGGGTAGATCATCATAATTGATCGAATTGTAAGCCTTAACTGGCCCCTTCCAATCTGTAGATAGTGAATTTTTGTTGGTGCCATCCCCACCGTAGTTTTTACTTCCTAATAGGAGTTTTCTACTATATCATATATTTTTTTATGTGTCAATTATGTTCATGAATGTTTCTATGAATGACTCACATGTTTATTAATGTTATCAATTAATATAAATTACACAAAGATAATGTAGATTAGAGTGAATGGATATGCAATTGATTACAAAGGTTGATTGATTAAAGGATAAGAAAAAGTTTTAAAGGTATTGAATCAATCCTCCCCTCTTATTACTACTTCCCATTAAACCCAACACACATACGCAAGGAGTTCCATTTGATTCTTGTCTTAAATCTGATTCTTGATAATTATTTGGCCCTTGATTAGAACTTGATCCTTGATCAACACTTGGTTGTTTGTTGCACTAGATGTAGGAGGATAAGTATGAATTAAATCCACCTCCTTGTCATGGAAAAAATCCTTTGATAAGGAATCTCATTTATATTTATTAGATTCATCTTCACTTTCTGAATCTAGCATATGGATGTGTTCATAAGAGTTTTTGAAGTTGTTGGAACCATTTCATTGTTCTTGTTATCCTATTCATGATTTTTCATTATTATATATCTAAGGAGGTTGTATAGGTTCTAGAAATCCTTTATTCCTTATTCCCAAGGGTCCTCTTCCTTGATATCCCATTTTTTCCATGATTTGAAAACCTTTTCCATATTGATGTGTTTGAATCCTCACATTTTGGACCCTTTCTACATGGGAACTCGAAGCCTCCTCATCTTTGTACAACCATTTTAAAACCTCAATATCTTCTTCTTCCCTTGGTTAATATTAACTTTATCTTAAAAAATGGGCATTACAATTTTCATTTGAATGAATGCTAGTTGGCCTACCTTGTGACTTTAGAGAAGGAGATAAACAAAAAAATGACACAGAATATTCTTCGACACCTTTTTGATGGATTTTGCATTGTTTCTCAAATTTCTTCATCAACTTATCAATTTTTTGATAATATGTTTGTTGGACTCTTTTATTTACAACTATAAAGGTTTTCTAATCTCCCTCCTCTTGATTTGGAACACTTAAGTTAGCACTCTTATTAGTTTCATCTACAAAACTAACTTTCTCTTTAGCCTTAGTTGATGTGGATGAGTTAGTTTTGTCTTTATTTGAGTTGGTGACCAAAGTTTAACTAGGAAAATCATCTTGATTTTCTTCTGTAGGAGCACTTGGGGTAGCCCCTTCACTATTGTGTGGGATGAATGCCTCATTCATAGGTTTAACAACATTGAAATATTGGAATGGATTCACATCTCCACTTATAGAAATTTCTTCTCCCATGTATGGAAACTTGATACATTGATGGTATGTTGAAGGTACAACTTGGATTTCATGGATCCATGGTCTCCCTAGAAATATGTTGTAAGTTAATTTCATGTCAAGAACTTGGGAAATGGTATCTTTTTTATTTTCCCCACATGAATGGGAAAAACCACCATTACTATAGAAGACATTTTTTCATCATCATAGGCCTTAATGGTGATCTTCTTCTTTGAATCCATCAAATTTTTAGAAAACCCTAGGGATTTGAATAGAATCAAAGTGAAAATATTTAGACCAACTCCCCCATCAATAAGGACTCTTTTGACATAGATTTTATGTATGAAAACCTCTATATGTAGCATAAGATTTTGGAAATGATTAATGGACATGTCATTTTGTTTGGAAAAGAACAAAAAATAAGGTGCAATGAGATGACCCAAAATATTTTTAAATCTATCCACATATTGGTTGTTGGGAATGGTAGTATGCAAAAGATCATTTTATAAAATCTCCTTATGATTTTCTAAGAGCTTTAACAATTCAAGGATTGAAATTTGAGTCGAAGTCTTTTTCAAGTGATCCACAATATTGTATTTCCTTTGATAATAAGATGGTTGATTAGGAAAAATAGAATTAGGGGGTAGTTCCTTGTAAGGTTGTCTTGGATACTTTCCCCTTAGTAACAACATTAAAGGTTTCCTTTGATGGTTTATCTTTTACAACAACATTGATATTGTTGTAAAGGGGGAAAATATGGAGAGATCTTTAAATAGGGTTTTGAACAATGGGGATTAGAACATAAAAGAGACCATATGCCACATTTACCCACTTAAATTTAATTGTAATGATAATGAATGTACATCTAGATATGTTTACAAAGAATAATGGAATAAAATACCTACCTCACAATATAATAGATCTAGAAAAGCCTATTTTCTAATGCCTGTGTTGAGTTTCTGGAAATTTTGCAACCAGATCTTGAACAGAAATGCAGAGATGGAGAAAACCTAGAATTATTTTTATTTTCTCAGTCAATTTGACCTTGACCTCTTTATGGGGGTGCAATTGTACCCCAAAATTTTGACCTCAACCTGCACAGCTCTGATGGAAATTTTGTTGGCAGATCCTGAAAGTTGGCCGAAAAGGGTATCCAAATCTACTCTGCAACTCCCAAAATAGTGACTGTAGATATCTAAACATTGTGTTTTGGGGTGGCTATGTATTGTTTTACCTTAGTGAAACCCCCTTTTTTGGTGGTTTCCTCCACAAATAGCCAGATAAAATAGAATATATGTGTGTGTTTCTCTTTGGAAGAGGTTTGAATGTGTAATACCAAGATCTAATCCTCTAGATTGAAACCCTAGAATGAATTGAAATGAGAGAGAAATTAATAGGTTTGAATATGATCAAGAAATCATACCAATCCCCAATTGCTAAATTACTCCTACCAAAATCACAATTTGTAATTGCTACCCCATTATTTTACCTTTTGAATGCTTGAATGTTGAAAATAGTAGATCAAATAAGAAGGAAGGAAGAACTCTTTCTTGATCCAAAGAAGATCCACAATAACTTATCCACAAAATGGTTTCATGTATTAAGGCATCATCATGTATTTTCCTCCTATATCATCCTCTTTCATTCTTGCATCATCATCATGTCATAATCATATCATAATATCGTAATGTGTCTAAATGAAGGCAAAAGGGGGTGCTTATATAGAGATCTCAAGGTAAGCCTCCTAGGGAAATGTGAGGGCCCATAATTCAAATTTCATCTTGAATCCGTATCCAATCACAATCACCAATTAAGGAGGAAAAACAATTAATTAAATTTGAATGAAAACCCTTCTGCATTCAGATCCGGGGACCAATTTTAGATTTAGGACCTGGTTATGATCCAAATTTGAATGTGGGGACCAAAACCCAATAGAGGTCAAGTTCAACCTTGACCTTGACCTAGGTCAAGGTCAACCTTGACCTTGACCTAGGTCAAGGTCGACCTCAACCCTGACCTAGGTCAAGGTTGACCTTGAGCCTGACCTAGCTCAAGGTCAACCTCGACCCTAACCTAGGTCAAGTTCAACCTTGAGCTTGACCTAAGTCAGGGTCGACCTTGACCCTGACCTAAGGTTTCAGGCTGGTCAATATATAATCCTAGTGAGGTTCCCAGGTCAGGCAGGGACCTAGGAAGATGAGAAAACAAAACTAAATGTTGGAAACAAGCACAGAGGCCTAGCACTAATACATTTGGGTCTCATTTTCAACCTTCATTTTTGACAAAATTCCATTTTGGCTTGTGATGTTCACCTTTGTTTGTTTATGTATCAAAAAGGTACAAATTTTGACTATAGTTAATTTTATTGTAGAAATTTTGACCAAATCAGGATATAAACAAAAAAAGAAAAGTGATCAAACTCACTTCATTTTGTCTTAGCCAGATGGTGGGCAGGAGGAAGGGCTTCATGATAATTGTGCATCATCCTAATACAGGAAGGGCTTCATGAGCATTGTGCATCATCCTAATACTGGTATGTTTCCTTAAAAACTCTAGAGGACACAACATTACATTCTTAGTGTTAGGGTTTCCTAGCTAGATTTTTAATGTAGCTAGGGTTTCCTAACAGACATCGCCATAACAATAAAAGTAAATTTCTACAAACAAGAATCTTAACACACATATTACCTTGTTGTATGGAGGACAATCCTACTGGTAAATATTTTTTGGTTTAATAGATCTCTGTGAATAATTTTCATCGGTGAATCCTCATGAAGATAAAGAAACCTACGGGCAATCCCAAGAATAATGATATAATGTTTTTTCCAATCTAAGAATCTAAAATTTTGTAGATCTACAATCCCAATTATTAGACTATCATGCCTTTCAAACAACTTTGGACTACTAAAAATATTGATGAGAAAGGGAATGATCACGAAACCAAGTGTAACTTACTAAAGAGGAAGGTGAAGAGGCTCTTGTTGGGAAAATACTCATAAACAATCAACCTTAAATCTCCCTTAGCGCAACATCCCAATAGTTTCACAAGGTTTTGATGATGAACATTGGCCACAAGTTTCACTTCATTCATAAATTGTTCATTACCCTGTGTTAAGTTCGCAGACAGTTTTTTCACCGCTATTTCCTTTCCATCTTTTGTTCTTCCCTAAAAGATGAAAAAAAAATAAGACTTCTCAATATCTATTTAAACAGATTTAATAATCCATGGAAACACTATGTCTTTTAGGGAATAGAGTTTCACCTTGTATACAGTTCCAAAACCACCTTGTCCAAGATTCTCATTTTCATGAAAATTGTCAGTGGCTTCTGCCAGTTCTTTTAAATTGAAGTCAAAATGTTGCTCCTCTTGAAATAACCTATATGTTTAGTGAATAGGTAACTGATTCCTCTCTCTTTCTTGTTATGAAACTATAGCTCCTTCCTTTAAATAAATTTTGTGTTTTTGAAAAATAAATACTTGTGTATACAATTAAACAAAAAGTAAGAAAATGTAAATATAAAAAAAAGGCTAAGATACACACCAAAGATGTAATTATCTACTGTGAATTAGAATTTACCCCACTACTTCTTTTGAATAACAATGACCCTGCTCTACTTAATATAATTGTCCTCAATGTTTTCTTGACTCCAAATTTCTCTTAAGCACCATTTTCAATGCATTCATTTCCATTGGTCACAATATGATACTTGAAACTCATCTCACTAATTTTAAACTTTAATATATGTCTCTTCATGACATGTTTACTTTTAAAAACATGGACCTAATCTCTATCAAAATTTTGCATAGTACTAGTCTTCCATGATAGCCATGGTAACTCATCATATTCACAACAACAATCCATAACACTATTCTATAGCCCTCATCACAGTGGTGTCCTATGTTCTTGATAGTAAAATAGTAATTTCTTCCTATTTCATGTTTGATGTCATATTTTTTTGGTGTTGCATTCAAGAACTTTTCATACTATTGCTTCTTCTCTTCATGAATCAATCATGCTCCCTGTTTTATGCATCATGGTTTTTTATAATAGTCATGAATATCTCTCTATAACACATGTCAAGCATTTATTTGAACATAAATATAATAACTATCACTGTGTTGTATTGACTATGGTTGTCTATTACTGTGAATCCTTGTAGAATGGTCTATTTTATTTCGGTACTTCTGGTACAAAGGTGTTCTTCTTTGGTCATTTAAGAGGTCCATATTACATATCAAGAGTAGGAATAAGGGAGCATAAAAAAATATATTAAACTAGGGATATCTATCATCTCCAATAAACCTTTGGAATTTGTGTATCCTTGAACCAAAAAAATATTTCTATTACTACATTGAAAGTGCTTGTGGTACATACCAAATTTTACAAGTGGTAAATTAAAGCAGAGTTTCTAATGCTATGAAGTATTTAAATATGAAAAACTAATGGTGTTCCCTTCTATGTTTGGTGGTGTCTTGAAATTTTATTGGAAGAAGATTTATTTTTAGCTAATAGGTTATCCCTTATACAGTTTGTGTGTACATTGAGAAACAAGCGCTAAAATTCTTTATTAACTCTGCCACATAGTATGCTTTAAAATATTCAGCCCCATCTCCAAATGGGTTGCTTAAAATTGTTAATTTTGCATGGGAGATGATAATTTTATGATAGTTAAATTCTCTTCAGCAGTAAGTGGATAGGGATTTTTTGAATTCCCTCTTTTATGAAGTGTTGTGCAATTACTTTCATGTTATGTTTTATTATTGACTATTTATTCTACAATGTAAAAAATATTTTGGTTGATTTTATTTGGGAGAATATATTACCAATGTTGTTTTGTTTTGAAAATTACTTTTTTTATAAAAAATATAAGTTATTATTATCTCTTGAGGCTCATCTGTAGTTTCAGTTTCCATGTTAGATCACATCGTTTTGAAATATCCAATCGAATACACATACACAACTTAAAATTTTTGAGGTTTTGATATTGTTTAGAGTTATTTGCCAATCAAAATGAGGTTTTTTTTTCAGTATAAGTAACAATCTTAGAAATTTTAATGATCATAGTATGATAAATATGCACATCAAACCATTCGATAAGATTGAAGGGACACAATTCACAGATGTACACTATCATGGTCAGATATTATCTATTGTCAATTGAAACTTGAAACTTCAAGGACTATGGTAGGTTCCTTAGATTAGGAAGTTTCTAGTTTTCACATTTTTTATGTTTCACCATAACCTGTTAATGGAAAATGTTTCAAGTTTATACCCCTTAATTTCATTTTACCTTTTTCTCTAATAAAAGAATACCTTGAGAAATAACTTGTCAATTTGAGTTTACTTGTAAATAAAGATGAATTTTGGTGCAATGACTGATGAACACTTGTGAATGTGTGGCCTAGAATTAAACCTCTTCTTCTCAAATGAGGTAAGTAGCCCATAAAATGGATGGAAATGTGGCAAAGATATGATATAAAAATCACATGCTACACACTTAGGGTAAAGATTAACTAGTTCAAGTTTGTCATTGGAAGTTGCAGGACTCTAATTGGAGATTCATAGTTAGACATAAGGTTTGATAATTACCTAGTAAAAAAAATACATTTGAGAAAAGTTCTTATGTCGGCCTCTAATATTTTGTCTTCTTCCATGATGTGACATCTCTTTCAGACATTGTGTCAAATGAAGATTCCCTAGAGTAAACAATGAATGAAGATGCCATGGAGGACTATAAAAATGTCTCAAACTAAAAAAAGGAAAAAATCAAGGAAATTTTTGTTGACTGAATATGTAATAGTCATTTTCTCACACATAACATTGTTAAAAGAGTTGATGTGATGTGTTTTATCTTTCTTTTCAAGTCTTGGACAGATGAAATTATAAACATGGTGCTTACTATATGTCACTTCCCTATCACAGGAAACACAAGGCAGAAACTGTGAAATTTCATTTTGTTTTGAGTATTGTGTCACTACTCATCATAAAGGGGACTAGTTGAAGAAACAAATTGGAAAGACTGTGATCCAAATAAATTCAAGTTTAGAGAAAAGAGGAAACAAAGGAAGGATGACACTCAACATCCTCTCATCAATCGCCAACGACTATGTAATTCCTTGTTTTTTTTTCTATTGTGGTGTGTGCTCCTATTTTCTATGTTTTTTGAATAATTGAAAATTTCACATTGTGGGTGGAATATAACACCAATATTCCACTCTAGTGGCAATGCAAATTTCTTGGGGTGTTAGAGATTGAGTGATAATGGTCAATGACAACTATTATTTCTATTTATGTGTTATTTCCTTATGCAAACTTATGGTGTAAAATACTATAGTGAACAAAAGTACTAGTGTAATGCAGTTCATTGGTCTTTAAATAGTTAGTAGTAATATAAAAAACCATGTGAGGTGATAGATGTAGTTAAAAGATATATCAAATCATAGGTTAAAAATCATATTGTTAGGTTTCCTATTGTTTCCAAAATTCCCAAAGACATAAGACAATGTTGTGTGTCTAGAAGCAAAGGTCAATGATTATTAAGGACGTGCCCAATTTTATTAGCTTTCAAAGTTTTGAATATCTGAGATGTTGTCATGTATTTAGGAATGAAGATACATGGGGATAGAAGGCTCCAAAACAAGAGTATAAAATTTTGGGTGGAATGGGGAGGAAATAGATAAGATTCAAATTCTAAATTGCATCACTAGTGTAATCAGGGATTGCTAGGAATCCTGTAGTGGTGAAGGTGTATGAAAAAAATTTATTCTCGGAGCCTAGGAAAGAATTTGTAACTGAAAAATATCTGATTGTAGATGGAGTAAAGAACAACCAAAGATTTAATTGGAAAAAATTTGCAAACAATGTCAAGATGTTAACAAGTTAAATCCCTATTGAAATAGGGTTCAACCAAATTTTCATTAATTGGTAATGGTTGAAGATGAAGTTTGGGTTTGTGTTCTACGAGAGATTTTAAAGCACCATGAAATAATTAGGGGATTGGATTTAGAGAGATCTATAGCCCATGAGGCAGATCACATGTTTCCAGATCGGGATAAAGGTAATGAAAGAAATTCTCAATTCTTGGGATAAGCTGCAAAATGCATATTGAAGCATCAAGATGTTTATATAACTAATTTCATTCCCCAAAAAATTAGTTTGGAAGTTGGAGAGCTTGGATCAGGAATTGATTCTGACATTTTATGGATAGGATAGTCTAGAAATTGTATAGATTAATCTATATGTCCAAGGGTATAAATCTTGTAGATTCTTGTCAAACCAGTACTTAGGTTCGTCATATAGAAGGGAAACCAGAGGGATTGTATTACTATTCATTAAATGTTTAAAGAGTTATATGGTACTAGAACTACATAAATATAATATTTTTAGTTTGCTTCCTTATTGTTGTGTGGCTTGGTAGTCCTTTCTTTGATGCCACAACCTTACCTGCATCATATTTAAGAGTAAATGCAATACTGATATGCATTTTCAAATTATAAATCAAATTCTAATTCACAGTATATCATTACATGTTGTTATTCCCTACATACCCATCCCTACATTTTGTAGGAAAAATGTTGGGTCCCCCTTTTTTTTTTTCTTTTGCCTTGTTTTATTTTCCTTTTGTTTTCATCCGGCCTTGGCTTCCAAAAGGATCACCTTCTTTTCTTTTTGGTTCTCCTTCCTCTAGGACCTAGTTCAGGAGTGTTTTTGTCTGTTGTGTTGGCCGGATTTCCAGACTCTGGGATTCTCTGTCACCATTTCCTCTTTTGTTAGGGGGTGCAGTTACATGGGATCCCCGGGCCCGATGTCTGAAGGGTTTTCCTTTCTCTGGGTTCATGGAAGGAAGCAACATGTTTTTACCCTAGTGGTATAAATAAAGATTCACTCATAATTTTCACATTTACCGTGAACAAGATTACCTAGAGCGATTAAGGTAATTTAATAGCAATTTAAGTGTAATTTTCTCTCGCTTCTTAATAATGATTATCAGTTGTGCATTCATGGTCTGTGAAAGCTTCCTAGTTTGTAGAGCACCTCCCGTGCTCCTCTTCCCACATTTCTTGGTGTTAAGGTAGGTCCTTCAGCCCTCCTTTCTGGTTTTGTTTTTTTTGTGCTTGGGTTTGTTTTCCTCTTTCAGTTTTTTTTTTTTTTGCCTTCATTTGTATTTTTTTTTGCTTTTAAGTCTTTTGTTGCCTCTCGTTGGTGGCATGGCTCCGCAGGAAGGTTTTCCTCCTTCCTCAAATTTTTTTCCCCTCTTTAAATGGTGTATAATAGTGTAAATACTTTAAATTCTTGCAATTTCCTACGTAAATTCTTCTTGCTCTGCACATTAAGACCAAACTTTGGAGCTCACCCGCATGGTGTCCACCTAGCTCAAAATCGACACCTGGTCTGTTTGAGCCATGGTTGTTTTTTCTCTCCTCTATCACTTCTTCATTAATGGCGGGATTAATTTCCCCACAAGTGAGCATTCAAAAACATCCCATCTGGCATTCATTTCACTCGTGTCAACCCACATATCACTATTAAGGGCCATTATTCCATCTACCACGTGACCATGTGGAAACCCATCTTATCCAAGTACAACTCACTGGTCGGTCAATTCGATAACAGCTAGTTTCTCCAGACTCTGGGTGCTGACAAGTTCCCTAGTCTTCATCCCATTTTGTCGCATAAACCAATACCCCGGGACCTCCAAGTGTTGATCAGAATCTAGTCATTTTTAACTATTATATTCTAGGATTTTGATGCATGCTAACATTCTTTGAATAGGCACAATATTGCGGTGAACTCCTGGAGTCCATAAAATTATTTTTATCATATCATATGTATTGACAGTTCTTCGGTCTTGCAAGTTACAGATTATCCAACATTTCTAAAGTAACAACTCCTCCTAAAATCCTGGAACTTCCAACTACCACCACTCGGGTGACCACAAAGATGAAGGCATAGAAGATGCTAGCCAATTTTCCATTAGCCTTGAAAAACCTGAGGGAGGTTGTTCTTGTGGGGTCCAAAGTGGACTCTAAGCTGTAGGAGATCATAGATATAGAGCCCGGACTATGCACTGAATTGCAGGGCCTTGTCCAAACAATGTACCAACAAAGGGCTGCCAGAGATGATATGGCAAAGAATGTGGCCGCCTTCGGCATCACCAAAGTTGCATTTTTTCATTGCTTGGTGCAAGCACCAGAATTGATCCTTCAATTGGCGGGAAACTACAATGCTCCCACCTAGGTTTTTTTTCTTTCTAATCCTCTACCACTACACTACCCGATGACTATTGTTACTTTGGATGCCACAACTTTTGGTTTGGGGTTGGGAATCCCCTATTTCAAGGGAGCCATTGTTATCTCCCATTCTATGTCAGTGAAGGAGTTTGAATAAATTCCCACTCTTGCCCGACAACATCTCAATACTCACTGGCTAAAGTCCCCGAGAAGGGACTATAAGAAGATGAAGTTGGAGATTCCCCACGGAGACTTTAAAGAATGCCTATAGCTGGGAATCATCTTTTTGTATAGGCTCTTTACTGCATCACCACCTATAGGAAAACCTTCAACTGGGCAACCATCATCGCTAATCATGTAGACTTCCAGCTAAAGAATGTCCTTCAGAATTCAAAGTTATACATGACCTCATATGTATTATGGGCATTGGACCAATAGAGACCTGTTCTTTGGGGTTTGCAAATAGTGGGTGTTCTCAGGAATGGGCCCAACCAACTTGTCCCATGGCAACATTATCCTTGGATTCAGTGGGAAGCTTCTTTCCCCCATTTTTGTAGGGTAAATGACACATTAATTTACCATAACATTTTTAAACTCACTCACGATTCTGGGTACTGGTTGTTGCAGGAGGCGATGACCTTGGTATGCACATACAGCAATTATATCATTCAATTCCAACAAAATTCTTATATTTGGGTAAGTGGGTTCTCTGGGAAGCCCTACCTACTCCCCAAGAATTGCGGGGATAGGATTATTCTTTTGGAGTTCTGCAAGCAAATCCCTAGAGCTCCATGCATTCTTTGCCTTGAAGAAGGTTACATCCATTCCATTACCAATCACTTGTGGTAACTATTCTTGCAGCCTCGCAGTGGCTAAAGAGGCTGATAATGAATTGAAGATTCTGGGACTGACAAAATTCCACCGTACAAAAAATAATTTTGATCCAGTTGATAAGATAAGAGAGGCACTACCCTGGGCATCCACATCGCATAAAGTTCACATTAAGGATTTCATGGCGGATTGTCAAGATATTTTTTATCTCTAGGCTTGACAAAATTCACAGATGTCCAAAGGTTTGATGAAGGCCCTTGACCTTCGGTACTTTCCAAAATATTTTTTAGATGATGGGCCTTTGGAGGACCTAGCATACAAATACCGAGGGATCAACAAGTTGGATCTCCCTCCGGTGGATTGGGACACCCCAAATAATTTAACAATTGAGGATGTAAGTCAACACATCATTGAAAATAGCCACAAATATTTTGAGCAAGTATGCAAGAGGAGCACCCGTAAGGGTCCAATCTTGTGAGGGTCTACTTCGACCTCCGAAGCTACGGGACCAAGTTAAGACAAGGGGAAGGAAAAGAAAGACACCCACCCCAAGTTAGTGCCCAAGGTTCATTCCTCATTTTGGAGCAAGTTCACGTTTAGCTGGAGGCGTCCTGGCAGATTATCCAACATGTCTGAAGTAACAACTCCTCTTGAAACACTGAGCCAAATCTAAGGCAAAAAAATGATGAGAAATTGACAACTGGGGAAACCGGACCTTTGGGATCAACCATACCTCCAACCGTCATGCTCCAAATGCCTTCTGTTACTCCAAGCAATCAAGTGCCCTGAAGTACAACATTCGAAAAGGTTGTCTCAATGACCTAGTAGTTAAATATTAGTTAGAAACCTCCACCTCCTCCGGAGGATGTACCTATGGAGAAGGATGTCCCGGCAAATGATGCCGAAGATGAACAACAACAATAAGATGAGGGGAAGAACCCCTAAGATATATATATTTATTTAACAAATGCTGAAAGAGACGAGGAGAACCCAAGTAATCTAGATGGTACTAGTGATGGTGGATATGGGGTCCCTGACACCACATAAGAGAATGCCACTAGAGCGAAAGACACCAAAAACCCAGGGGAACATGAAAAGGAAAAAGAGTCTAATGTGACTGTAGATACTAGAGACACACTGCCAGACTCTGAAGAAGGCCCTGATACTCAGGCCTTTGCAGCAAGACCGCCCCAGCTTCCACAATGGCTGGTAGAATCGAGGAAAAGGAAAGCCTTGGTGGAAGCAGGTGTTCCCCTCTCCTTGGCTGAGATGATGGCCTAGAATCAAGAGGCTAAAAATCCCAAGAAGGTCTAGACTGTCCATACCCTATGCACTGGTCCAGAAGGAAATATAGTTGCAATAGTTGCAACCCCTCCCCCAGATAAAGATGCAAAAAAAATAAGGGTGGAAGACTATATAGTTACAAAAGTGCCTTTGGGGAGGAGAGATAAGTCGGGTGAGTTGGACCTCGTGAGAGAAGCTACCAGGGTGGTCGAAGCCTGGTACGATAAATAGGCATAGAAGTTAAAGGAGGAAAGAGAGAAAAATGAAATTCTCCTCGGGCTTCTAGCAGAACTTACAAAGCCACTAGCCAATATTCGTCTAGAAGCCTCCACCTCTAGACCACTGCTTCCACAGGGTGACATGGATTCTCTTAGGGCCATGAAAAAGAAGGCACAAGCTATATATGGGTGGATCACAGAGAAGATCAAGGCCATAAGGGAATTCTTAGAGGCAACACTCATGGACCTTTATCTAGTCAGTAATCTTTTGGGCCCAGTAAATGGTGTCATTGTCCTATGGGAAAGAGATATAGAGAAATATGAGGAGTGGAGGACCATTTTAGAAGAAGTAATAAACTTTAGGGAAGAAGCCACCACAGAGGCCAGATTTTTGGGAGAAGAACCCTTTGGATTCCTCTAGGCCCAGCACTCTAGACTTGGCCTCAAAGTTTAGGTTAGCAATCGACTGGTTATAGGCCTAAAAGATAAGATCATGGTGGTCTGGTATCCTTTGGACCTATATAAAGAATTTGTTGGAAGGGTTTCACAAGTTGATCCCTTCACCACTGGGACTTGTTCCCTGGAGGATTATTTCCTCAGTAAGTTTGATGAGTTGATGGAGTCCCACTATCAGTCTTCTGGAGACTTTGACGGAGGAAAAATGTCAAGAATATCTAAGATAATGCTCAAGGATCATAACTCAGTAAATATAGTCAAAGAATTCCAAGATGGGGCTGAAGATATTAAAGAGAAGTTAGGAATCATCGACGACCAATGGGATAGTGTTACAAGGACATTAATGAGGATGGCATTGGCTAAATTTTGGAGGAATTCAACAACAAGGAACAATAAAGTTCTCTTGACTCTGTAGGTTTTCATCAGTAGGGCACATTTTTGAACATTGATTATTCTTTGAGCATATGCTCCCAGACTCTAGAATTCTAGATCTGAAGTTTTGTATTCTTTCAATGACCCATGTCCAGGTTCCTCAGAGCCAATCGGTCATTATCCAACAGTTAATAAAGGGGTCAGTGGGTAGGTGATCCTAATAAGGCATGTAAAATGGAGAGATGGCTCTTACATGTGATTTTCCCAAGGCACCACTCCAGCATTAATACCTTGTGCATCAAAGATAGTGAGCCACATTTTTCATTAATGAGGCATGTGGCCTCGAACTCTGGGAAGATCATATTTCTTCTATTCTTACTCTGGCACTCTTCTCAATGCCAATCCTTCCATCCTCTCTTCTTGTCTTCTTCCTCTATCATGTTAGACCTATACTCTTTTTGAGGTTATTGTAAGTGGTGTAGGTAGTACCGGCCACAAGATATTGTATTTTAATGGTTGAGGGTACAGTTAGATTAGGTTAGTTTTAGGGAAAACTATGTGTATAAATAAGAAGTTTGACCTCATTTCAAGGGTCAGAAAAGTTGATGATTTTGCAGTCTAATACTTTTAGCATTTCATTTCTCAGAAGTTGTAGGAGCTCAATGCTCAGTAGTTCTTAGTTGTTAGATCCTCCCTTGGAGCCATTGATGTACACACCAGTGATGCTGGAACACTCTGTTAATGAAGAAAGAAGAACAAATTTTGGAAATGATGTTGTGATGTTCTAATCTACAAGTTAACAATACCTTTTGTGTTTTATGTTTCTAATGTCCTTTGCTCTGATGTTTTGTTAGATTAATGATCTCATTTCCCCCTTGCTATTGAATATGTATGAACTACTAGTTCTATATGTATTCAGTATTTAGTATAGTTCATTAGAGAATTGTTGAGGTTGGAAATATGTTGCATAACTATAAGTAGAAGTAAAAAATTCTAACTCTAGTCTCTCTTTTGTTGTTTATTTGGTTAACTTAACGTGCTTACACAAAACCCCCACCTATCATTGAAATCCCTGAAGAATACGAGTCAAAACTAGCTACCCCCCTGAACAAAAATAGTCACTTATCCAGCTTAGCTCCCCGCACCGTCACGACTTGAAACTCAGGTGCTTCAAAGACTGGATAATTTGATCGGTACCCTAGTACCTAGTGATAACTTATCATTTGTTTATGAGACCGGTCACAAAGTCCCATCAACAAAAACTGGCACTAGAAGGAGGGCATGAGCTTGTCCCCTTTGGAAGACTTTGATTTGACACCACTTGAGGGTTCCCTAATCCATAGTTGTAGGAACCAATATTTTAGTGGGATGGGGTCTTTTTGACCCTTATGTTTCAAAAGAATCCTTCGATCAACCCCAAATACCAGAAAGTTTATTGAACTTGAGCATCTTACTTGAAAGAAAAGGACCCTAAAAACCAAATAGCCAGCCAACCTTATCTGGGGATTCACTACACCTCAAAATACCCAAGCCCCTTAGATAATCCTAGGGACTAACACTCAACCTAGCCAAAACCTAGCAGCCCAGGATGGAAAACTACTTTGGTAACACTAGGTCCCTAATGAGGTAGTTCCCCAGTGCGACCAATGATCTTCCTCCGCACCCACAGAAGATATGTCCTAGATTGGAGCATCTAGGCCCAAGAACCATAGAATAATACCTTGAGGCTTATAAGAATTCCATGAAATTACATCAGGTACAACATTAGGATGTTTTGACCTAGATGTTTCCTCTTTCCTTAGGATAGAATAATTTAAATTGGGACCTCAACTTGCTGACTAATTCCATCAACAATTGGAAGGATATGGAAGACGCCTTCCTGTCCACCTTCCATGCTCATGTGGACTTGACATGGTCCGATAACTAGTTTATCTCCATCAAGAAAGAACTGAATGAACCCCTCACCACATTCAACCATCGGTTCCAACATGCCTTGAAGTGGTGCACGGGCCCCTTCATCCCATCCACTAACGTCACCATCCAGACCTACCTGAATTCTCTAGACCCCATTGTTGCCACTCCCCTTTGGAGAACCAGTGCCATGAATGTCTATGATACTTTGGGATATTCAATGTGATAGCTAGCAGAACTTCTTATGCTAGGGGATACAACCCAAATCCAGCAATGGGTGCCTCGATGATGGCCATGGGCCCACCAACACTAGTAGACCAGCAAGCCTGATATGTTTATCCATCGCAAGCCCATACAACATCAGGTCTAGAATTTGTTCTATGGAACCAGCCACAAAAATGCAACAACCCTTGACACAACCCTCTAGAGTACCTTTCTTACATTCACCTGCAGTTGGAAGATTATCGTCCTTGACCCTGGGAGCTACTACCGCCTTCCCAAGGAACCAACCACAACAACTGTCACACTATAACGTGAATACCCAGCTATCCACTAAGGTTGAATCCCTTTGGAAATTATTTTCCTCCCTGACTATGGACATGGGATAGCTGAAGGTGGGGCCTTTCGCACCTCACAAGTCTAATTCCCAGAGAGGGAATGTTTTCTCTAGAAAAAAAAAATATCCACTCTAGAGGTAGAAAATATAATGGGCCTTGGCCCCATCAACAGCAATGGAACAACAACATGAATACCAGAGGTCCTCCTCCGAACCAAAAAACCACTTAGGGTGGTGCTAGACCAATCATTCTTCCCAGCTTAAAGAATTCCACCCCTTGACCAATTTGTGTAGATTGCATGACATCAGCTCTCATTTTGAGGTGAACTATGCCACACTAGAGAAGATCATCATGATCTCCCAGTCGAACAGATAGCAACCTGTCCATCCTACTCCCCTAGAATCATCCACACAATAGCCTACTCATAGTGCCTTCATGTGTGAGACCATATTCTTTAGGAGAGATGAAGAGGACAAAGAAGAGCCTGAATTGTAGGGTTTCTTTGATGAATCTATCCTGGCCTTTGAGGCTAATGCTTTTACCAGCCTGCAGAATCCCTACAACACTCAAAGTTAGGATGGAAAAGGGCTAGTTTACATACCAAAACCTCCCAAGAATGCCTATCCCTAGGATAACATAGTTGATTTCTCCTTCCCACCAAAAGGACCTTGTTCTAACCAAGCCAGGGATCCAGCCGAGGGAAGTCCACTTTACCCGAGGGGAAGGTTTTGACATCACCAAGGCATTAGAGAGAACCACCACCTCCATGACCTTGATGGAGGTTTTTTTTGAATTGTATCAAGTAGAAGAATTCCCTTGTGAAGCTCTTGGGAAACCTGGAAGCCATTAGTCATCCACCCAAGATGGTCACATTTGATGATGCCAATTTGGTTATCTTCCAGGGAAACACAGAGGATCCTCCCTTCCTACTAGGCTTGAACATACAAGGGAAGAACATATACAAATTCTTGGTGGATTCCAATGCTTTGGGAAACATCATGCCCTTATCTATATGTCAGATGCTCAAAATCTTTCCCACTCCATCAAAAGGCGTAGTAGTCTAACTTGAAAAAACTGCTATAAAAATGGTAGGTGAACTGAAAAACATCTAGATTCAGCTTATCCAAGACCCTAGGTTATAAAGAATAATAGACATCCAAGTGGTGGACGTCCCCAAAAATTATGGGATGTTGTTAAGTCAAAATTGTTCTAAGGCCCTTAACAGGTATTTCTCCACAGACTTCTCCCACTTGTGGGTCCCCTAGGAGGGGCAGTTAAACCAAATTTGGGTAGAGAGTGAACCCAGAATGAAGTAGGCCCTCACCGAAGTTAGGAAGGTAAATGAGATCCTATTCTCTAAATCTTCCCCTAGAGTGTACCAACCCCTAGAGATCCTAACATTTGATTTCACCCCCGGGGAGGATCCCATAGTTGTTAAGAGAATTCAGGACCTAGACAAAAAAATAAGGGGTGAGGTAAACTCACAAGGTAACACAGCAACTCCCGCAACACTCTTGTCTAACACTTTGTCTCAGGTTCACTACTAGAAACACTCTGAACTGTAGTGTGAGCCTTGCATTTCCACTACTACCCACCACATCAATTCCCTCTAGGAGAAAGAACACAAAGTTGATTCACGTGGACCCAGTAATCATTCTAGCGGTACATGAGAGGTGTCGCTTGTCTAGGAATCCAAAACAAAGACTTCTTTGGAGAAAAAACTCACCCATGCACCATCAGAGCTAGAGGAATCACCTCCCAACCCTCCCAAAATCAATCCAAACACTGCTTCATCTTCCCAGCCCCAGAAAATGAATGATGACCTATGGACCCTAAAGTTTGACGGAGCCCAGTCTAAACTAGGCTGTGGGGTCAGAGTGGAACTAATCAACCCGGGGGGAAATATTTCCTTTCATCTTACAGGCTATAGTTTAACTGAATAAATAATGTCACGGAGTATGATTCCCTAGTCCTTGGACTCCTGTTTTCATTGAGAAATGGGATCACCCGCCTCTGGGCAATGGGTGATTTAGAGTTGATCGTTAAATAGTTCTAGAGCCAATACATTTTTTCTGAAAAAAGGTTGGCCACATAATACAACTTGGCATGGAGCCTGATCAAAGACTTTTATGCTTTCAGCATCAAGCATATCCCTCAGAAATGTAACTACACTCCAAATTCCCTTGTCGTGTCTGCCAGCACCCTTGAACCAATGGCCGAATCTCAACTTTGAAAGTTTTTTGTTGAGATGGTCCCCACCCTATCCATCCCAAAAAATAACACTCACTTATAGGTTTTTGAGGATGATGAACATATTATGGCCTTCATGGCCAATTTTGGTGTCTTTGAGGATCAGATAGTGGAAGAAAGAGATCATGACGATACCGGGTAGGGTGAAGAAGATGACGGGATCATCAAACTAGCAACTAACACCATCCCTAAGGGGATGGTAGCTCTTGAACACATCTTTGATTTGGACCACTAGGGCCAAGATAAGATATCATCCTCCTCTGAGGGAGGAAAATTTGAAAATATTAACATCGGCTAGGCTGATGAAGAAAAATTCATGCATATTGGTACCTCGTTCTCCCTAGAGGAGAAGGAGAAGATTCTCACTATTCTCTGAGAATACCTTGATGTGATTGCATGGGGGAATGAGGATCTAAATACTTATGACATATCCATCATGACTCATACTATCCCTCTGAAACCAGATGATAATCCCTTCTAGAAAAAGCAAAGACCGGTGAACCCATTGATCGAACCTCTAATTCATCAGGAGGTTCAAACACTACTATCAGCCCAGATTATCTTTCCTATCTGGCACACAACCTGGGTTGGCAACCTTGTCTTTGTGTGAAAGAAGAATGGTGAAATCCACCTTTGTGTAGATTTTGCAATTTGAACAAGGCATCCAAGAAGGATAATCACCCTCTCTCTTCGTTGGATTAGGTATTAAAAATTGTTAACCAATCCCAAATGATGTCCTTCCTAGATGGGTACTCTAGGTATAACCAGGTGATGGTTAAGTATGAAGATAGAGACAAAATGACATTCACCACCAAGTTGGGAACATTTGCATATTTTAGAATGCCCATTGGCCTCATCAATTCCAGGGAAACATTTCAAAATCCTATGGACATTGTGTTCGAGGGCCTAGTAAACAAATGCATAATCATCTATATGGATGATTTGACACTTTTCCTAGGATAGGCATGACCATTCTGCCCACCTTGTCCAAATTTGTGAGAGATGTCACTGGTATGGAATTTCCCTCAACCATAAGAAATGCATATTTGGGGTTACTAAAGGGAAGCTTCTTGGTCATATCATCTCTCAAAAGGGGATATCCATTACCCAAAGAGAGTTGAAGCACTGCTAAATTTACAAATGCCCAGCAGTAAGAGAGAAATGAGATCTTTCTTTGGAAAGAAAAACTTTGTCTGGCGATTCATCACTGGATTCACTACGATAGTTAAACCACTCAATGACATGATGAAGAAAGACACAAAGATTGGGTGGAGCCCCGAAGTGAAGCAATCTTTTTCTCTGATCAAGCAAACCATAGTGGAGGCACCAGTTGTAGCGATTTTGTACTATTCCATCCCATTCCACATATACTTTGCTTCACCACATTCGACAACAGTAGTCCTAACCCAAAAAATCAAAGGGGAAGAATGACCCATTTCTTTCATGAGCTCCCCCTTCAAGAACTCTAAAGTTTGATATTCACCTTTGGAAAAGTAGGCTTTTTCTCTTGTCTGGGCCGTGAATAAATTCTGGCATTATATTCTCTGGATTTTTCTCTAGTCCGGGCCATGAATAAATTCTGGCATTATATTCTCTAGAGCAAAGTGCATACTATCATTTTGGACCAGACTATGAAATCCTTACTACTATACAGTGAACTAGGTGAATGCTAGGGTAAATGGATGGCCATCCTCTAAGAATATGATCTGGAAATGCAACTGATGAAGATAGTCCAAGGCCAGGGACTATGCACATAAATGGCAGAAGGAACTCCAAACATTGAATGCCAAACTTACATAGTGGAGTCTTTCACACAAGACCCATGGTATACCAATCTGGTGTACTTATTTCTCAATAACAGATACCTGGAGGGGATTCCCCCAATCAAATTTTGCACCCTATGGCTAAAAGGCATACATTTCATGATAAAAAATGAAATGCTTTTCCACAGGAATTTCGAAGGGATATACCTTTGGTGCATAGATCGGGACCAAGTTGCTAAAATGATAGAAGAATTTCATGGGCATTTTGGAACTGGGCATGGCTTAGCTAACAACACCACCTACCATATTCTCTGGGCCAGATACCATTGGCCCTTCATCTTTAAATATGTCTACTCTCACATGAGGAAGTGCCACACTTGCCAAATTGCATCCTATCGTGAGTGGAACTCGGCCATGCCTTTGTAGTCGATCTTTGAAGTTTGACCTTTTGCCCAATGGGCATTCAATTTTATTAGGGAAATCAACCCCAAATCATCCACCAACCATTGATATATTCTAACTGCTACGGATTGCTACACTCAGTGGTCTGAAGCAATTCCATGCAAGAACAACACAGCGAATGTAGTTATAAAATTCCTAGAAGAAACCATAGTCACCCAATTCAAAATACCTTTCACTATAGTGTGTGACAATGGTCTGTAATTTTCTTTGGTGTAATTACTTGAATGGAATTATGAGAGGAAGATCACCTTGAAGTTCTCCAACAACTACTACCCCCAAGGTAATGGTGTGGCTGAATCTACTAATAAAAATTTGTTGGAGGTGATCAAACATCTGTTAGAACAAAGCCCCTGGGACTGACATAAAAAGCTTAGGTTCACCCTCTGGGAAGATCGTATTAGAGTTAAAACATTCCTAGGGAGTTCCCCATTTCATTTGGTTTACGACCAGAATCCAGTGTTCCCTATCAACTTACAAATCCTTGTCTTATAGTTTATGCAGGAATTTAACATCTGGGACAACATTGTGGAAGTTTGTCTCTAGAAATTGGTGAGAATGGAGGAACAAAGAGATGCGGCACTAGAACACTTTGGGCATCATCAAGTGATCATTAAATGATGGTTTGATCGAAAATCCCAATAAAAATCCTTTCAGATTTTAGACCTGGTCCTCCCGTGGGACAAGGCCCGACAAAAGAAAGGAAAGCACACCAAATTCCAAAGGCTCTGGCTCGGGCCATATCTGATATCATAGATTTTTGGGGCAGATACTTATCACCTTAACACCATGACCAGAGAAGTCATCCCATTCCTTGTCAATGGAGAGTTTCTCAAGCACTATTTTGAATGAGGCAGGTGATAATTTTTACCGAAGTTGTACTATATGTAAAGTTCTTGCTTGTAAATATCTTTCTCAGTGGTCCTTGGGAGTGTCTTGTCCTTTTAAATTTTTTTTTGGCCATCCTCTAGGAACGCCTCCTTTCCTTTTTTGCTTTTTTTCTTTCTTTCTTTTGTTTTGCATTTTTTTCTAGGTCCCTAGCATGTTGTCTTCCTCTTGTAGAAACGTATGCTTAACATGATGGCTAGTCCCTGGAATGGTATCTTATGCATTTTGGGTATTCTGGAATCTATTGGTAGTATGGTGGAATTTTTTCACACTCTAGAGTTATTTTTGTGCGTATGGTAAAAGGTTATGGGAAATCTTCATCAGATTCATATCTTGATAGTCTTTACATTAGTTAACAGAAAATCTAAGAAGCAAGTAATCACATGGTCCTTAAGGGTAGATCAGTTGCACTAGTTATTGGCCAAGTATGAAAATCATAAAATATCTCAGGTCTAGAATGTTCTCTCCTATACAGTAATTTAAAATGGATGGCAAGGTGAAAGAAGTACTATCGTTAAAATTAGCTAAGCTTAAGGTTCACAGGGAAAGGAGTATTGTCTTCCCATCTTCAAAAGAAAAGAAAAGAAAATACCTAAAGGATAGAGAATTCTGGGATCCGAGGGACCGTGTAAGATGTGATGATTTTGGTTTAATGTATTTAGTTCCTCCTCTTTGTTTCTCCTAGAAATCATCTGCTTGATTTTATTTCAGAGCACACACCTCACAACTGACGAAGGACCGAAAGATTGAATCAATGATGAGTCAGATTTTCTCAAACACATCGCACCTTGTAAATAGAATGCTCCAGGTAAATATGAGTTTCGGTTTTTCTAACCAGAGATTTTGAAGTTCTCAAATGCGCTAAGGCAGTCGTCCAAGTGAGTTTCCATTTTTTATGCCCTGCATACCCATCCCTATATTTTGTAGGAAAAATGTTGGCTCCCCTTTTTTTTGCTTTTGCCTTGTTTTCATTTCCTTTTGTTTTCCTTAGGCCTTGGCTTCCACAAGGGTTGCCTTCTTTTCTTTTTGGTTCTCCTTCCTCCGAGACCCAGTCCCAAAGTGTTTTTGTCTTCTATGTCGGCCGGGTTTTCAGACTCTGGGATTCTCTATCACCATTTCCTCTTTTTTTAGAGGGTTCGGTTACATGGGATCCCTGGGCCCAAAGTCTGGAGGTTTTTCCTTTCTCAAGGTTCATAGAAGGAAGAAACATGTTTGTACACTAGTGGTATAGATAAAGATTCACTCATCACTTTCACATTTACCACGAACAAGATTACCCAGAGCGATTAAGGCAATTTAACAACGATTTAAGTGCAATTTTCTCTCAATTCTTAACACTAATTATCAGTGGTGCGTTCATGGTCTGTGAAAGCTTCCTTATTCGCAGAGTGCCTCCCATGCTCCTCTTCCCATATTTTGTGGTTTTAAGGTAGGTCCTTCGGCCCTCCTTTCTAGTTTTGTTGTGTTTGTGCTTGGGTTTGTTTTCCTTTTTCTTTTCTTTTTTTTGCCTTCATTTTCATTTTGTTTTTCTTTCTGGTATGTTGTCACCTCCCGTTGATGGGATGGCTCCATAGTAAGGTTTTTCACCTTCCTCAAGTTTTTATCCCCTCTTTAAATGATGTATAACCGTGTAAATGCTGTAAATTTTTGTAAGCTCCCGCATAAAGGTCTTTGACTTGTTGTAAATTGTAGGTAGTTTTTATGTAGAATGTCTTTGTTCTTTTAAATTGCAATGTTCCTGGCTTCTCTTGTATATTTAAGTCCGTACATTATCCTGGTAACCCTTCCCATGGCAATCTCTTCACACTCTGCATGTTAAGACTAAATTTTGGATCTCACCTGCATGGTGTCCACTTGGTTTGAACTTGACACCTTGTCTATTCGAGCCATGGTGGTTTCCTCTCTCCTTTGTCACTTCATCATTAATGGCAGGATTAATTTCCCCGTGAGTGAGCATTCAAAAACATCTCATCTAGCATTCATTTCAATCGTGTCAACCCACCTATCGCTATTAAGGGCCATTACATCATCTATCGCATGACCACGTGGCAACCCATGTCATCCAAGTATGGCTCAATTCCTAGTCACTTGGATAATGATTAGTTTCTCTGGACTCCGGGTGCTGAGAAGTCCCTGGGTCTTCATCCCATTTTATCGCATAAACCAATATCCCGGGACCTCCAGGTTTTGATGAGAATCCAGTCATCATTAACTATTATATTCTGGGATTTTGATGCATACTAACATTATTTGAATAGGAAAAAGATGGTAGTGAACTTCTGGAGTCCATAAAATTATTTTTATCATATCATATGTATTGATGGTTCTTCAGTCTTGCAGGTTGTAGATTATCCAACATGTCTGAAGTAACAACTCCTTAAATTCTGGAACTTCCAACTACCTCCACTCGGGCTGGCCACAAAGACAAAGGCAGAGAAGATGATGGCCAAGCTCCCATTAACCTCCAAATATCTGAGGGAGGGTGTTCTTGTTTGGTTTAAAGTGGACTCCAAGCTACAGGAGATCACAGATACAGAGCCCAAACTATGGGCTGAATTGCAGGGCCTTGTCCAAACAATGTACCAACAAAGGGCCACCAGAGATGATATGGTGAAGAACGTGGCTGCCTCAGGCATGATCAACAATTTATGTTTTCCTTTCTTGGTGCAAGCACCATAACTGATCCTTTAATATGTGGGGCACTACGATGCTCCCACCCAGGTTGTTTTGCTTGTCAATCCTCTACCACTACACTACTCAGTGGCCATTGTTACTCTGGATGCCACCACTTTTGCTTTGGGGTTGGTAATCCCCCAGTTCAAGGGAGCCATTGTTATCTCCTGGTCTATTTCATTGAAGGATTTTGAATAAATTCCCACTCTCGCCTAGTAACATCTCAATACTCACTGGCTAAAGTCCTCGACAAGGGACTATAAGAAGATGAAGCTGGAGATTCCCCGTGGAGACTTTAAAGAATGCATACAGGTGGGAATCATATTTTTGTGTAGGCTCTTCGGTGAGCCCCATGCCATGGAATTTTTATCTTGGATGTATTATTTCCTTTAGTGCATCACCACCTATAACTAGACCTTTGACTTGGCAACCATCATGGCCAATTATGTAGACTTCCAGCTAAACAATGTCCTTCGAAATTCAAATTTCTACATGACCTCATATGTATTATGGGCACTAGCCTAACAAAACCCTTCTCTTCAAGGTTTACAGATAGTGGGTATTCTCAAGAATGGGCTCAACCAGCTTGTCCCATGAGAATATTATCCCTAGATTTAGTGGGAAGCTTCTTTCCCCCATTTTTGGAGGGTAAATGACACATTCATTTACCATAAAATTTTGACACTTAGTCTAGATTCTAGGTACCAGTTGTCAAAAGAGGCGATGACCTTGGTAAGCACATACAACAATTATATCATTCAATTCTAACAACATTCTTATATTCGGGTAACCAGGTTATCCAGGAAGCCCTACCTACTCCCAAGGCATTGCAGGGATAGGATTATTCTTTTGGAGTTCTGCAGGCAAATCCTGGAACTCAACCCATTCTTTTCCTTGAAGAAGATTACATCCATTTCATTCCTAATCACTTGTGGGAACTATTCTTGTAGTCTCGTAGCATCTAAAGAGGCCAATAATGGATTGAAGAGTTTGGGACTAGCAAAATTCTAGCTTAGCAGAAATAATTTTGATCCAATTTATAAGATAATAGAGGCACTGCCCCAGGCATCCGTGCCCCATAAAGTTCACATTGAAGATTTCTAGGTATATTTTCAAGATAGTTTTGATCTCTGAGCCTGACAGCATTCACGGATGTCCAAAGGTTTGATGAAGGCCCTTGATCTTTGGTAATTTCCAAAATATTTTTTGGATGATGGGCCTCTGGAGGACCCAGCATACAAATACCATGGGATCGACAAGTTGGATCTCCCTCTGGTGGATTGGGACACCCCGAAGAATTTAAAAATTGAGGATGTAAGTCACCACATCATCAAAAATAGCCACAAATATTTTGATCAAGTATGCAAGAGGAGCACCCGTAAGGGTCAAATCTTGTAGGGGTCTACTTCAACCTCCAGAGCTATGGGACCAAGTAAAGACAAGGGGAAGGAAAAGAAAGACACCTCTGCCCCAAGTTACTCCACAAGGTCCGCTCCCCATTTTGGAGCAAGTTCATGTTCAGCTAGAGGCATCTAGACAGATAACTCAAAAACTAAGCGCCTAGCTTGCTTGCGGTCTTCCAATCACCCCAGTGGGATCTGCCCGCCCGACAAGATCCTCTTCATTAGCAGAAATCATGAGCCAGAAGAAAGATACTGTGGCATCATCCATAGATATTTTGGATGTCAGGGACCCATTATAATTAAGAAGGACAATCCCTCGAGCATAGATACGGGCCCCAGCATGCCCAATTTTCCTCTGGTGGAAGCTAGTTCAGACTCTCCTGAACTAGAGAATCTCCTAGAGACCTCCCCTCTACATGATGACTTTGATGACATCTTTGGGACCAATGAGCTTATGAATTTACATGGGGAGATAGGAAAGGTGGTGGAAGTAGAGATAATCCCCGATGAAGGGGAGACTCCACAAAAGGAACTGGTTTTGGAGAGGGAGGTTTACGAACCTGAAAAAGAACATGAATGGGAAGAAGCACAAAGGGATCCATAATACATGGAGGAAACACTGGTCCATGGGACTGAGATAAATATAAGAAAAAAAATGATGATAAATTGACAACTGGGTAAACTGGACCTTCGAGATCAACCGTACCCCAAACCATCATGCTCCAAATGCCTTCAGTTACTTCAGGCAATCAAGTGCTCAGGATTACGATATTCAACAAGGTGGTCTCAGTGACCCAAAAATTAAATATTGATCAGACACCTTCACCACCTTTGGAGGATGTACCCATGGAGAAGGGTCTCCCGATGAATGATGCCAAAGATGAACAGCAGTAGCAAGATGAGGGGAAGAACCCTAAAGATATAGATATTGATTTAAAAAATGTTGAAATGGATGGGGAGAACCCCAGAAATCTTAATGGTACTTGTGATAGTGGAGATGGGGTCCCCAACACCATAGAAGTGAATGCCACTAGGGAGGAAGACACAAAAAACCCTGGAGAATAGGAAAAGGAAAAATAGTCTGATGTGACTGTTGATACCCGAGATACACCACCAGACTCTGAAGAAGGCCCTGATACTCAGGCCTTAGTAGTAATACCACCCCAACCACCATAATGGCTGGTAGAATCTAAGAAAAGGAAAGCCGCAGTGGTAGCAGGTGTTCCCCTGTCCTTGGCTGAGATGATGGCCCTGAATTAAGAGGCTAAAAATCCCAAGAAGGCTTGGACTGTCCATACCCTCCAGACTAGTGCGAAAGGAAATATGGTTGCAATAGTTGCAACCCCTAACCTAGATATAGATGCAACAATAATAAGGGCCGAAGACTATGTAGTTAGAAAAATGCCTCTAGGGAGGAGAGATAAGTAGAGTGAGTTGGACCTCCTGAGAGAGGCTACCCCAGTAGTTAAAGCCTAGTATGATAAATAGGCACAAAATTTAGAGGAAAGAGAGAAAAATGAAAATCCCCTTGGTCTTCTTGCAGAACTTACACATCTACTTGCCAAGATCCATCTAGAGGCCTCCACCTCTTGACTGCTACTTTTGTAGGGTGACATGGATTCTCTTAGGGTGATGAAAAAGAAGTCATAGGCTGAAGATGGGTAGATCACAGAGAAAATCAATGTCATAAGGAAATTCTTAGAGGCGACACTCCCAGACCTTTATCTGGTCCGTAATATTTTGGGCCAAGTTAATGGTGCCCTTGTCCTATGGGAAAGGGGTATAGAGAAATATGAGTGGAGGACTAGATTAGAAGAAGGAAAAAACTTCAAGGAGGAAGCGACCATAGAGGCCATAATTTTGGGAGAAGAACCCTTCAGATTCCTCTAGGCCTAGCACTCCAGACTTGGCCTCAAAGTTGAGGTAAGAATGAAACTTGTTACGACCCTAAAAGATAAGATCATAGCTGTCTGGTATCCTTTGGACCTGTATAAAGCATTTGTTGGAAGGGTTTCATAAGTTGATCCCTTCACCATCGGGACTTGCACCCTAGAGGATTATTTCCTCAGTATGTTTGATGATTTGATGGAGTCCCAGTATCAGTCTGCCAGAGACTTTGATGGAGGAAAAATGTCAAGAATATCTAATATGGTGCTCCGGGCTCATGACTCAGTAAAGATAGTCAAATAATTTGAAGACGGGGCTAGAGATATCAAAGAGAAGTTAGGAATCATCAATGACCATTGGGATAGTGTCAAGGACATTGATGAGGATGACATTGGCCAAAGTTTTGATCTTGTGAAGAGAGAGAAACACGGGTCCTGTTTAAGGAATCAAAATAACACTTTTGAATGGTAGTTGAGTATACCCTAAGTTTTGTTCAACAAGACTTGAGTTACTAGAGATTAGATTTTAACCAAACGATTGGGTAGATTACATTAAACTAGAGCCATAATAAGTCAAGTTATTTGGGGAAAAAATAATCGAAAACTTATTCGGATGGATTTTGGGGAAAAGACAAGGATTAGTTTACCCAAACTAATTTATCTTATCGGATGATATCTCAAAGAGAAAATAGATGACAACCCCATCTACTAGGTTTTACAACAACGTTTATCAGGCATCATTGTCGGTGAAGCCGTCTATGCATCCAACACAATAACAATTCTCATGAGGTTCTTCTCTGGTGCAGGGTGGATGCGATGGATTAGGTTCTTTCCATAGAATCTTGAGTGTCTAGGATTTGCAGGGTCCATGTATTCCTTGGAACTGAGCCAAAGTATTTCCCAAGTCTGATCGGTATGTGGATGTGGAAATCCATACTGAAGTTTATGTGACAAGTAGGTGACAAATTCAAGCTCTTATTGTCCAATGTTGAAAATATGATCCAAAACCTCACGGTCCATAGTTCATATAGATGTTACTATTGATGAGTGTATCTTCTGAGGATCCAAAGGTAAGTCACCATAGGATTCCATAGTATCCCAAGAATTCTAGAGGAAAGGTTGTAGGATAAGGGCCTTGGAACAGATCTCGGATGAGTTGTACTCCTCTTTCTTGATGCAACCATCTTTCGGGTCTTTGAATTGGTGGATTAAGAAATTGAATAGGTATCTGATATTGGACTATTGGCATATACAGGAACTGTGCTATTTCTTCATCCACTAGTTTATTGTTTTCCCCTATATGGAAGATGCTACTAGGATCCCAGATATTTGGGGCTGTTAGGATCATTTTTGCCTGTAACATGCGAAGTCTGTCAGAGAGATAATCATTAGCTAAATCAAAATTTCTTCTATATCTTCTTTCAAATGGATTGGTGCTGAAGTCTGGACAACTTTCTTCCCACCAATGTTCTTTGCGGATACAGACAATTCTTACATTGTTTGTGGCTTGTGGTGCTCCTTCTCTAGTTAAGAAATCTGCAAAGATATATTTATCTCTAGGAATATGTTCTATGTCAAAATCAAAGGTGTTAAGAAATTGGGCCCATCTAAGAAGGCGTCCTCTTATTACCTTGTCTTTAGATTCCTTTTTAAAGAACCCTCTAAGATTCTGGAGATCACTTCAAATCAGAAATATTTTATCAACAATAAACATATAAAAAAATTTCAAAGCATTGATTACTATAAAGATTTCCTTATGCATACTATGGTAATTGATTTCACTTCCTTTGAAGTTACCAGATGCATACCTTACAATTTCCTCTTTTCCTTGATTGTTCTTTTCCTTTAGAATACCAGCCCAAGTGTGTTTGCTAGCATCTATTTCTATTACTTTTGTACCAAGTCCAGGTAGATGTAGAGTAGGAAGCTATGTACATTTCTACTTGATGTGCTCAATGGCTTGATTATGCTTTTCAGACCAAGCAGGGGGATTCTTCTGAAGTAACTGATTTGCTATCAGTTTATCTTGTGCAATATTGGAATAGAATCCTACAATGTAATTGACTAGGCCTAAGAACCTTTGTAGTTCTTTGATGGTGGTTACTGGAAGATTGTCAATTCATTGAGGTATGTGAGTTTGTGCTTCCATTCTCCCCTCGAGAAGAAAATGAATTCTAATGTAAATAATGGAGTCTTGGGAAAAGTGAGATTTAGTGGGATGCACAGAGAGACCATGATGTTGACAGATATGTAAAAACTGACAGAGGTGGTCAAGATGTGTAGAAGGACTTTGGCTAAACACAAGGATATCATCAATGTAGGGTATGATGAATTTGGAGTATTTTTGAAAAATATTATCCATGTGTTGCTGAAAAATAGATGGTGCCATCTTTATACCAAATGGAAGGACATTCCATTCATAGAGACCTTGAGGGACAAAAAAGGTTGTCTTAAAATGGTCATCGACATAGATAGTAACTTGCCAAAACCCCTTGGTTAAATCAAACTAGGAATAAACATGACTCCCTTGGATAGACTGCCAAATGTGATCTTTACTAGGCAGTGGATACTGATTGTTAAGAAAATAGCTATTTAAAGGTTTATAGTTAACAACTAACCTTTTCTTAGATAACTCTTGGCCTTGTTTATCAAATTTTGGAACATACATGGCGTGACAAGAGAAAGGTGATGAGGAGGAAGATATAAATCCTTGGTCTAAGATTTCTTCAATCTCCTTTTTACAGAACTGTTTTTCCTATGGACTCATGATAAAGTAGTTAGCTTTAGGTTTAGGAAGAATTTCCTTACCATTAGGATCATTCTGTAAAGGTAATCTATAGGTTAGATTACACTGTTGCTGCTTGAGGTCTTTGGTCATTACTATTGAGCTAAATTGTTTCTTCAATAGTTCTATTTGTGAAGCTGAGGTTTCTACTTGCTTTGAAATCTAGGCCATATTTCTGGATTTGATGACCACTGGTTCTACTTTGCTGGTGTAGGCAAATTCTGTCTATAGTCATGGTACCTTGTGATGGTTCAGACTGATATATTCTTTAGTGATTAGAATTGGTTCCCATTGCTGCACTGTTGTGCTGCCAATGATTCCATCATAACCATCAATCTCATAATGGACAAATGTTAGTTCATCTTGGTGTCCATCATCAAATTTAATAGGTGCCTTACACACCAGATTAGACATATGTTTTCCATTCCCAAAAGTAATTTATTTATTACCTTTTATCCACTGATCAGGAGGAAAACAATGATATCTAGCTATATTTAGGTTAGCACCAGTATCCCATAGAAAGGCTAAGGGATAAGAAGTTGTACCTCTGAAGTGTACCCGAAGTTCCAAACCTGGACAAGATGTCTGAATTGGTTTCTTTGTGACTCTGCAATATTGACTGTGTTGCACAAAGTTTTCTTCATCTTCTTGCTCATAGACTTCTATCTTTTCTTTTTTGATTTGTTCCCCAGTGTCTGGATCAAATCCTTCTCTTACCATAGATGTGTGCATATACGGGCTGTATGATTTTTCATGAAAGAAGAAATCATCTATGGTAGAAGTAAGTTGAGGTACTATTTCTGCTATATCTATCTTGGAAGAGAATTATTCCAATTCTTTTCCTTTTTCTAATTCTTCTTGAAGGTTTTCATTCTCTTCTTGAGAGAGTTCTTCAAGTTCTTCTCTTGCTTAGTTGACAACTTTTCTGAGGAATTCCTTTTGGTGTTGTCACCAGATTCTTCTAGCCATGCTGCCTGATGCAGGAGCTTCTACCATAGTCCTTTTTCCAATAGGATTGGATGTGTGAAATAGACTAGGGTGAGTAGTTATTAAAGGTGGTCTGTAGGAACTTGGACCATGGCAACCTCCAAAAGTAGGAGACCTTTCCTTTTCTCATGGTGGAATATCATATCTATGGTCTTAGACTATGACTACTATTTGAATGACTGGCCTGTAGTTCTATTTTCTGGGCTTCTAAATTAGCCAATCTAAGTTTATTTCTATGGCAAGTTTCTAGCCCCATATTCATTGCTTTTATTTTCTTTCAAGCTCACTGATTTTTGATATAATCCTTTCTAGGGTTTGCTAAGAATCAGGGGCTCCTCTCATCATTCTACAATAGAATAATACTTTAGAGTCATTATCTGAATCTAGATGTTCTTTAGAATCAACAAAGTGTTTAGGTTCAGATTGACATGATTTGATACTGTTATTAGTATCTTCTTCATCAGAAAGAATGATGTCCTCAGAGTCAGAGGGGTAGTCATTAATAAACACAAATTCTTCTTTATCTTCTAATCCAGAATCTTTCAACATGCGTGCCTTACCTTTGAACTTGGCTTTGTTCTTGTTAGGGCACTTATTGGTGAAATGGTCACCCTTACAAATGTAATAGGTGGGTTTCCATTTACTTTTCCCTTTGAACCTATTCTGTTTGCAAAAATAGCCCTTTCGCTGACTGTATTTTTTCCTTGAAAACTTTCCTTTTCTATTTGAGCACTCAGCACATCTTTTGTCTCATTTCATGTGCTTGTGGAAATTTTTACCACATCCATATAGTGGTGTTAAAGATTTACATACAGTAGGAGAAATAAGAGGTTTAACCCTTTTCAATTCCTTTCTTTTATTGACCTCAAGACAAACTGATTCATTGATTTCTTTCAGGAATTGAATTAACTATGGGAAGGTTAGTTCCTTAACAGTCAAGTTTTCATCTACTAGATTTTCTAGTATTCCCTTATGATAATAATCTCCTAGGCCTTAAAATTTTTTTACAAAAATGGAGTACATAAACTCCTGGTTCTGTTCATGTCCAGATTGATAGAATTTGATGAATTGTTTGGCATAGTATTCATCAAATTTGGACAGGTCACAACATTTGTTATTGATAAACCTTTTATAGGCTGTACTCTCAAGAGCATCAGTTTTGCCTATAAACATTGGTATTATTTGTGCACATACCTGATCTATACCATTAGTAATTAGATCATTTCTATAAGTATTATCAAGATGATCCCAAACTCTTTTGGCTATACTTGTAAATGAATTTAGAGCTTTCCAGATGACATCTTGTTCTAATACACCAGTATTTGTGGCCATGTAGTTAATTACCCATGCTCTAATGGCATCTATGTTTCTGATATTCTCATTTGTGTCATAGGTATCAAAATTAACCAATGGAGGTGTATCTTCTCTAATGTTCTAGAGGTGTATTTCCTCCAGTGCTTGGTCCTCTAGTCATCTGAATCTTTCCTTTTCTTTTCTCCTATGGATTTGTTGTTCTCATGGTTCCAGTAGCAATATCCCTAATTTTTTCAATCTCTGGTTCAAGGATATCTGTGGTTAGCCCTTTTCCCTTATACTGGGCTTGAAGATAACTGGCTGAGGTATCTGGAAAGTTTAGGGACTTGATAGGTCGGGTTGACTGTATAGAGAAGTTTTGAATCTTTTCTGTCAGATTATCCACTTGGACTTTGATGTCAGTGGATTCTTTCAAAACATCATCCACTTGTGATTTCATTTCTGTGGATTCCTTTATAACTATAGTCTCAACATGGAGAGACTATTGATTGGTTGACTGGGTCATTGCTTCAATGTGATTAATATTTTTAACAACTGTATTAACTTTATATTGCAGGATTTGAACAACAAAAAGGGACAATAAAGTTCTCCAGACTCTAGAGAATTTCATCAGCAGGGCACATTTTTGAACGTTCATTATTCTTTGAGCATAAGATCTTGGACTCCAGAATTCTAGATCTAAAGTTTTGTATTCTTTCAATGACTTGTTTCTAGGTTCCCCAGAGCTGACCAGTCATTATCCAGGAGTTAATAAAGGGGTCAGCAGGTAGGTGATCCCGATAAGGCATGTCAATCGAAGAGATGGCTCTGACAGGTGATTTTCCCAAGGCACTGCTCTAGCATTAACTACCTTGTGCATCGAAGATAGTGAGTCACACTTTGTATTAATGAGGCATGTCGCCTCAAACTCTGGGAAGATTCAATTTCTTCTATTCTTACTCTGGCACTCTTCTCAATGCTGATTCTTCCATCCTCTCTTCTTGTCTTCTTCCTAAGTCATGTCAGACCTCTCCTCTTTTCAAGGTGATTGTAAGTGGTGTAGGTAGTACCGACCACTAGATATTGTATTTTAATGGTTGAGGGTACAGTTAGATTAGGTTAGTTTTAGGGAAAACTATGTGTATAAATAAGAATTCCAACGTCATTTCAAGGGTCGATGAAATTGATGATTTTGTAGTCCAATACTCTTAGCATTTCATTTCTCAGAAGTTGCAGGAGCTCAATGCTCAGTAGTTCTTAGTAGTTAGATGCTCCCTTTAAGCCATTGATGTACACACCAGTGATGCTGGAACACTCTGTTAATGAAGAAGGAAGAACAATTTTTGCAAATTATGTTGTGATGTTCTGATCTCTGAGTTAACAATACATTTTGTGTTGTATGTTTATAATGTCCTTTGCTATGATGTTTTGTTAGATTAATGATCTCATTTCCCCCTTTCTATTGAATATGTATGAATTGTTGGTTATGTATGGATTCAATATTTAGTATAGTTCATTAGAGCATTGTTGATGTTGGAAATATGTTGCATAACTATAAGTGGAAGTAACAAATTCTAACTCTAGTCTATCTTTCTTTTTTTTTTGGTTTACTCAACATGCTTACAGAAAACCCTGACCTATCACTGAAATCCCTGAAGAAGATGAATCAAAACCAGCTATCCCCCTGAACAAAAATAGTCACTTACCCAACTTAGCTCCCCGTAGTGTCGAGACCCAACACTTAGGTGCTTGAAGGCATAGATAATTTATACCCCAGACAACCTTTACAGGCGAAGTTGGCTAGTACCTCGGTACCCAGTGACAACTTATCATCTATTGATGAGACCGGTCACAAAGTCCCATCAACACATGTTTGGTGTCTATCTTAGCCATTTTTGATATTGCATCGTCATTAGACTTGGGTCTTCAGACATCCTACAATTTAAAACTCATGTAAAACAATAAATCAATATTTGACAAGGAGCCACTATATTAGCATACTTGCATTCTCAAACTTTGGGCAATTACCCTTGCTTTCTTGATGCAGTGAACCTTGATTGGTTCTATGAAATTGACTCAAATTTTTTTAGTTTTATGTTCATAATTTTTTAATATTTCCCAAGATTTTCATACTGTTTCACGTGAACATTAATTACTTCCCTAGTACTTGTTTATATACATACAAGCCAATGAAATTGTTATGTTTTCTACCTTAAGCTTATAGCTTGATAAACTAGTTAGTACCCATGTTCAAATGAGTAAATAATAGTCTGAATAAACATTTCAGCCATTCTGAAAAGAAATAACATGTTCTTCAAGCATGACTGACTCCAAATGTCAATTTTTATAGGAAAGAGTCTATTTCCCTTCTATTATATTTCACTACAACTAAGAGGGGCTGATATAATTATAGTTTCATTTACTCTATCGATAAAAACACATTTACCTTCAAGAGAGAAAAGTAGCTAGAGTTAAAATTCATAGTGGCTTATGTCTGCACTCTTGGACTAAAGTTCCTTGCTCACCATCAATGTCATATCCTCCCTAATGAAACTAGCTGAGGATAAATTATCATTGAATGTCTTAGAATTACCGATTGGATTGTAACTGGCTAGTTGTTGAGTTTGTCTCATTTGATGGTTAACTTTTCCTAATAAAATTCTTACCACATGTTACTGAGGTTGACTATCTTAAGAAGTATTGATTCAATGTGTGTCCTAAATT
>MU226051.1:6553235-6593664 GCA_018584345.1 Thuja plicata | reverse complement strand
AATGAGAGATTGAGAGAGAGAGGAGAAGATTATTCAAAATAGTGTGTGAGAGACATCTCTTAAGTAGAGATGAGTGGAGGAGTTTGCATGTAACTCCCTTCTCCTATGGATGCCACATCCCTATTGTTTGTGTGACAAATGTGTGATTCCTCTTAAGGAGGAATATCTATTTTCCTTATTAAAGGAATTACAAAATAGTGACATGTCCTCTTACATGGACTAGAGGACAAACACAAATAAGGATACCTTGGTTTATCCTTTTAATTACATATTTTCAACCAAGGAAAGATTAATTCTAACAATAGTGGATGTCAATACTTTTGGTGGGTGGATGAAACCACATTTACATCTACCCCATCTACGACTATACTTGGTGTAGGAAACAAGTGAAACTTGTTCAAGGCTTGAGAGACAGCTAGTGCCACTGAGATTTCTTCAATGGCGAAAGATGAAATCATGTTTCTGCGATGCCTTCTTTGTGTAGTTTGTGCACTACTTTGTTGGGACCATATGCATAAATGTGATTAATAGAGGGCTATTGTAGATACTGAAACTTTTTTATAATTTCATGTAGATACGTTGGACATATTTTGATAAACTCATGAACGTTTTGTTGTTTATGACTTCAGTATGATTTCTAATATCTTTGATGGGTTTTTGTAAATTTTATCCTTGTTCCTTTTCAAAGTGTATGGCTTGACTATGCACATACATAATTGTAGATGAGGATCACTAATAGGGTGCTAGGCATTTCTTATATCCTTTGGATCTAATCCCATATTTTCCTTCCTTGCAGGTTCTAGATCATACAGGAGCATACTAGATTCAACCCCGAAGACATTGGCATGGATCACACAACTTTATAAAACAAGAACAGAAACAACCCAAATTAAAAGTAGAAGACATACAGACCTCTCTAGTGATCATATTATGTTGAAGGTGGAGTCTGATGCTGCTTCAATGACACTAGGTAGTGATGCAAAATTTAATGTCTTTAGTCATTGCAATAGCATTAGGTGCCACCTTCAACACAATATAAATTACCTTACCAATACATTACATATGGTGTTAGAAGGCCCATATGGGAAGAAATTCAATGGTACAATTGTGCTCTCTCTTTCCCTTGGTAATTCTTTTCAGGTAGAAATGGTAGGATACCATCTATCTTTCTTGAAGACTCTTTATCAAAAGGGGATCAATGTCCTCTATCTTCAATCAAATAAGGGGTACAGAAGGTTTCTCTGCATCAATTTGGTATATAAATTTAGTGATATATCCAAAAGATGTAGAGTAACTTATGCACCCTCGATTCCAGTGAAGAGAGAAATTCCATTGATACCCTTTGGATAAAAATGCTTGATATGACTTCTACCATCCTTTAAAATACTGGTTTTAATGTTAAACCTAAACTATGATGTCTCTACGAGTTATGTAGGCAAGGCGATCTATGATGAGACCCTAAGGAATTAGGTTTGACCCTTAGGTCTTGTACTTTTGAGTTCTTCCTTGATCTTGCCACTCCTTACGAATATTTTACATAGTTTGAATCTCTTTACGAAACTAGTTTTAAATGCCTTATGAAATATAGTTGTAGGTAGTTATCTCTTCTGTAAACACAACACATTCCATATGGTGTTAGAAGACCCATAGGGGAATAAATTCAATGGTACAATTGTGGTCTCTTTTTCCCTTCATAATGCTTTTCAGGTAGAAATGGTAGGATACCATTTATCTTTCTTGAGGACTCTATATCAAAAGGGATCAATGTCCTCTATCTTCAATTAAATAAGGGGTGCAGAAGGTTTCTCTACATTAATTTGGTATAGAAACTGAGTGCTATACCCAAATGATGTAGAACAACTTATGCACCCTCGATTCTAGAAAAGAGAGAAATGTCATTTATACCCTTTGGATAAAGAGGCTTCATACCACTTCTGCCATCCTCTAAAAGAATGGTTTTAAAGTTAAAACTAAACTATGATGTCTTTGTGAGTTATGTAGGCAAGGCCATCTATCATGAGCCTCTGAGGCATTAGGTCTGGCCCTTAGTTCTTGTACTTTTGAGTTCTTCCTTTATCTTTCCACCCCTTACCAATATTTTACATAGTTTGTATCTCTTTACAAAACAAGCTTTAATTGTCTTATGAAATATAGTTGTAGGTAGTTATCTCTTCTATAAACACAACACATTCCATATGGTGTTAGAAGGTCTACATGGGAAAAAATTCAATGGTACAATTGTGGTCTCTTTTTCCCTTGGTAATGCTTTTCCGGTAGAAATGGTAGGATACCATCTATCTTTCTTGAAGACTCTTCATTAAAAGGGGATCAATGTCCTCTATCTTCAATCGAATAAGAGGTGTAGAAGGTTTCTCTACATCAATTCGGTATAGAAATTGAGTACTATACCCAAACAATGCAAAGAAACTTTTGCACCCTCGATTCCAGTGAAGAGAGAAATGACATTGATACCCTTTGGATAAAGAGGCTTGATACCACTTCTACCATCCTTTAAAAGACTAGTTTTAAGCTTAAAGCTGAAATATGATGTCTCTATGAGTTACGTAGGAAAGTAAATCTATGATGAGCCCCCAAGGCATTAGGTCTGGCCCTTACGTCTTGTACTTTTTAGTTCTTCCTTGATCTTTCCACCCCTTACCAATATTTTACATAGTTTGCATCTCTATACAAAACTAGTTTTAAATCCCTTATGAAATATAGTTTTAAGTAGTTATCTCTTCTATAAACACAACACATTCTGTATGTTGTTAGAAGGCTGAGATGGGCAGAAATTCAATGGTACAATTATGGTCTCTTTTTCCCTTGGTAATGCTTTTCAGGTAGAAACGGTAGGATACCATCTATCTTTCTTGAAGAATATTTATCAAAAGGGGATCAATTTCCTCTATCTTCAATCAAATAAGGGGTGCAGAAGGTTTCCATACATCGATTTGGTATAGAAATTTAGTGATTTTCCCAAACAATGCAGTGAAACTTTTGCACCCTTGATTCCAGTGAAGAGAGAAATGTCATTGATACCCTTTGGATAAAGAGGCTTGATACCACTTCTACCATCCTTTAAAAGACTGGTTAAATTTAATCTTGAACTACAATATTTCTATGAGTTATGTAGGAAAGGCCATCTATGATGAGCCCCCAAGGCATTAGGTCTGGCCCTTAGGCCTTGTACTTTTGAGTTTTTCCTTGATCTTGCCACCCCTTACCAATATTTTACATATTTTGCATCTCTTTACAAAACTAGTTTTAAATACCTTATGATTGATTTAACTAAGTTATTTATGTAGCTTATCTTATGATCTTGTATTTAATAAACTATGAATTTTATATCATGCAACTACTTGTGTAGTGGTATATATAGGTGCAGGAAATAGAGCGGCAAGGAGAATATGATACATAGGTAAGAAAGAGAAATTAAGGTATGTAGTTGCAAGTCATGTTGGTTATTTGAACATCGTAATAAAATTTATTGTTCTAAGTAGATTTATTATCATTTTAGATTCCAGTCAAATGAAATAACAAATAGGTTCACACTATGTATTAATGTAGTATGTCATTGTTTAGAAATAAAAAAAATATTACAAATTAGATATGTTCAGAGTACAATAAATAGTTTTTTTAATCTCCAATCTAGTGTTATGAATTTTGGGCATTACATACAAGTCTCCCATTGATTTTTCAAAAGATATAATACTTCATATGGTAGAATGTTTTCAACACTCATGTGTTATGACATTTAATGAACATGTATGTATCATCAGTACAGTAGTTACAAAAAAAATTCTCTGCTATAAACAATTCATTATTTAATCAATTTCATTTGTTCTAGGTCTTTGCTCATAAGTGAATTTTGAATGTGTCATTGTCAAATGCTGGTATTAGGATATTTTAGGCTTCCAAAGGATATTTTAAAGCCCGTGTAGCAATATCCCATATCTTACATCTGTTTCCACTATTGGGCATTGCAGGTAAGGAAATCTTCCCTAACATTATTATTAAGTATAATTTCCCATTGAAGAAAATTTTCACTTTGAAAAAAATGAAATCCCTACATATATGTGCTGGCTTATAAGATAACAAACTATTATGCTAATAGTAAAGTAACATAACAAAATACACAGCCATATATATTAATGCAAAGTAACAACTGAAGATAAATATCTAGAATAATTACCGACCAGGATGCCATTGGTGATTACTCTGGATGTTTATCTTCAAGTGTTTTTTTTAACATTCCATATTGGTTTAAATTTCAATGAATTTTGGTTGAAACCCTCACCAAGATTGCTCTAAATATCCACCATTTTGTGTTGAAATTTAGCATCATGGGTTTGGCATCCTGGTCGGATGAGCCAAACATTTTGACCGACATTGGTCAAAGTTTGATGAATAAACTTGCCAATAGAAGCTGCCAATTTTGACCAAGGCTGGCCTATAACATTCGAACTTAACAATGATGTGTCAAAATTTCAACTAGAAAATAGCGACAAGACCATTTGTGGATCATTCGACCAATCTTGGTAGAAAATTTGACCAATTTTCCTCAAAAATAGGTGCTAATTCTACTAGTGTAGAATAGATGTGATGAATTCTAGGAGGACCAATACATAGGTCCTACCTATAAAATAGAGCCACAGAAAAGGACATCAAGCAGAATCCTCAGGATCCTAACCCTAATCCCAAGTGCAGATGCATCCTTAATGAAAATCTATGATGTAAATGCACTAGAACAGGATGCTAAACCTACCAAAATGGACGTGCTTCCATTTTAAGATAATAAATTTATCCCCCACTTTAGCTTAAATATGACACTATGTGAATACAGAAGCTAAAGTAAGAAAGCATCATAAAGATAAAAAGGATATAGTCAAGTCCTCAATATAGAGATCCTACAAGAAATTGTTAGTACCCACAACCTGCAGTACAAAAGGTTAATGAAAATCCATTAATCACCTAAGACTTACTAAGATGAGAGTGCAAAGTGTATAGAGCCCCTTATGCTCCCTTTTCTTGGCTTTGTATTGAAGGGTGAAACATGGTCATAAGGATAGTCTTATACACTAGATATGCACCATTTTGAAAATGTTTTTCCTAAACCAGTTAGAAGGATCCTAAACCTTCCTAAGTTGATTCAAGGAGTTAGGTATTTGAATCACAATTCCAATGCCACATATGACACTAAAAATGAAGCTACACAACTCAAGTTATGATGAAAATAGTGAATGTCTATCTAAAACCATATGCAAGGAAATTCAAATTTAACATTGGTAAATCCTAATAAAACCCTAAAAATCCTAACAAAATCCCTAATTTCTATCTATAAATAGGGAAAGAGAGCACATACCTCACCATTATTACCATTTTCAAAGTTTGGGAGAGAAAGCAATATGCCAATCAGAGAAGAACTGCAAGCGACATAGATGGAGCTCTTGAGACAGTGCCTAGCCATAGGACTATTTCTTCCTGAGGTAAGATTATATTTTTTTTATTTTTGTAATCTCAATTTCATGTTTGATTGGAAAGGTCAACCCTAAACCATAAAGGTTGACCTTAACCCTTTAAGGTCGACATGAACTAGGAAGATCCATATCCTCTTCTGGGGTGAGGTTGGCCTTGACCTAGGAAGGTCGAGCTTGACCCAGGAAGGTCAACGTTGACCTAACTAAGGTCTAACTTGACCTGGTCAAGTTGGATGTGCATTTTAGTTATTCTAGAGGTCTAATATGATTTTTTTTTATATTGACAGGACCTGGTTTGTCTCTGAGAGCACCCCTTTGGAGGGCCACTTCTATTGATCAAAGAGAAGCTATCTTAGATAGATGAGGATGAGACACAGCTACTAAGAGATGTGGGACTGTACTGTGTATTAGTCTTTCCATAGAGGATATTTCACCAAGCTATGATATCAGCTCTTACAGAGAGCTAGAATGAGGACACATATTCCTTTCATCTTCCCTCAGGAGAGATCATAGTGACATTAGAGGATGTATATAGGATCCTGGGACTTGCAGTTCGAGGAGAGCCTGTTAGACCAAGAGTACAATGGTGTTTCAAGGATATTCACATAGATGCAGAGTATTGTATAGGATGGGTTCCATGGATGTGAACCCCAACAGACCACATCACGCTATCAACTACACTAGTAGGTCTGACACCCTTGGTAAAGAGGGTTATGTTGTCTATACTTTCTTTGGTAGATGTACCCAACACAAAGGGTATAATATTTTTAGCACCTTTTACCCATCTCATATGCAAGATGGAGAGTTATAGGACTATCTTCATGTGGGGCCGTAGCATCCTAGCCCATCTATATCATGAGTTATATCAGTTGGTGAGATATCAGTGAGAGAGTCTCACGGTATACACACTATTGCAGATTTTAGTTATTTGAGCACTTCACATGTACATGACCATAGGGTTATCCGGTGATGGTAGATGTGGGAACACCTAGATCCTTCACCTATCCACTAGGAGTTTCCTAGCAATACAGAGATATCCTTTACTGGAGGGTACGTCTAGATCATATACTAGGTACAAATGTGATATGGAGACCATACTAGCATATGGCAGAGTGGCCAAATACATGACATTAGATAAGATAGTCCTAGTAGGGAAATCTTCTAGAGAGTCATCCTAGTCACATAGTAATGTCATATTACTATGATAGAGTGATGAGATAGTTTGGTCTTGTATAGGGAGTCTCTAGAGAAGTACCTCGGTACGCACATTTGACAAGATACTATTAGAGACCGGATGGTATACGTCAACCATAATTAGTAGATATTATATAAAATGATATAGATTAGAGAGAGGATGTAAAGGTATCCCCTGATGCAGCCCTAGGAGGCATCAATAGGGATTACATCAGATACTGGAGTCTGGAGGGGACCCATCCCATCTTCCCCTAGGACTACCCCACAGGTGTTCTAGGATATTTCAGAGAGGACACACCGAGATAGTGAAATACAAGAGGAGGAGGATCACAAAGATGAGGAGGATCCTACCTCCAATGGAGATCCCATGGATGAGGAGAGAGAAGATGAGAGAGTAGACATGATGCCCCCGACATGTATTATGGGTGCAGATGAGTATGTTGTTCAGGCAACACCACTGAGATCATGATGACCTCTATGTGCCCATATAAAGACACCACCTCTGAGACCTAGATAGAGTGAGAATAGTGAGAGTATTCACTTCATTCCTCCACCATCTAAACCCTTTAGTGATACCCAAAAGGGAGATCCAGGTATAAAACATGTATTTTACTTAAAATATTTAACTTAATTTTTGAAGAAAAAGAGTTAACAAATAAATATATTTTAATTCTCCATCTAGCATAGTAGAGTGGAGGAGCTTTGTATCTGAGGTCCTAAAGGATACGTGATTTTCCTACCAACTACCAACCATTGAGTGAGAGTTCCCTATTGGTCACAGAGATCCTGGCAGGCATGCTGACATATTTGCCTGTGTCCAGCAAGATCTAAGGTAATGTAGAGAGAGAGAGAGGAGAGGCTGATGGCTGACCTAGAAATATTATAGGAGAATTTCTATGATCTTATCATGTCGAGGAGCCACTCATGGACTACCATACCAAGATCTACATCTTTACATCATAGATTAGAGAGATCTGAGAGCCATCAGCCATCAGAGCGTAGAGATAGAGAGAGTAATAGATAGGGCATTGTGCCATATATGTATCAAAGTCAAAGAAAAAAATTATATATGGATGAAAAACTCTCTTTCCTAGTTATTTATGTGTTTGATTACTATATTTTCATGAATAACATAGAGCTTAATAGAAAGAAATAACATGTATAAATGTATTCAAATGTAATCCACTAAAATCACATAACTTATAAAACAAACATAATTATTTCATATGGAATACATAAATACACATGGAAGAATGATGTATTAAGGATAATAATGTTTTAGATGCATAATATTGATAGGTTCCTTAAGAGACACACCATCCATATCAGTAATTTTGTAAGCACCTGAACCAGGGTCTTTTATTACAACAAAAGGTCCAATCCAATTAAGGCTAAACTATGTTGCTTCATAATATTTGAAGATATTGCTATGATCTATTGTAAAGCATATCTGACATACCTGTTATACTCATAATATAATCCTTTTATAATTAATAAAATCATTGTTACCGATAAAAAAAAAAAGGGCTAAACTTTCATTTTTCACTAGGTAAAGCATTCACATTTCTTTGATTCTCATATAAAAATAAATCACCTACTAAAAATGATTGTTCAATTACCTTATGATTATACTATTTCTCAAGTGATTTATGATAAGATTTTATATGTTCCAAAGGATTTATTCATTGTTCATCAAAAATTTCTAATTCTTGTAATCATTGTTTGCAAAATGTATCTTTGTTAAATATCCCATGAAATGAAACACCTAAAGAAGGTATTTCTTATTCCAAAGGCATAATAGATCAGTACCATAAACAAGATTATAAGGAGAAGTACCCATGGATGTGTTGGTTCCTTTTCTTGCTGACATATGAAATACTCTCAATGAGCTTGCTCTATTTATCCCAGACACTGATCAAGCAAGATATAGAATGACAGAAACGTGATTTCAAAACCCTCTACACTTTGAGCTCCATAAAATTGGGTGGGAATAACCTTCTAACTTAGAATGATCAAATCACAGAATCATTCTAGCAAATATGAATGGAATTATAGGGGTTGACCACTGTAACATTTATTTGGAAGATCAAACATAAAGGTAAAAATCAATTTTAATAGTGATTGTCAACTATTTCTAAGGGAAATAGACTAGTGTCTTATCCTAGGGTATGGAGTCACTTATGAATATCATAACCAATTTCTCATGAAAAATAAATTAAAAAAATGAAAGATCTAACATAAAAATCGATATACCTAATATACCTATCATCACACATATGAAAATTTAATTCATCAAATTCATTATAAACCATGAATCACACTGAAACAGTCCTAAGTCAATTTTAGTCTTTCCTTGAAAGAACCCCAAAACTATTACCAAATCTGCCTAACAGATGCATAAATTGAACATTCCTTGAGAATTCAATTTAAATAAAATTTAGAAAACAACAATGACGACAAAATACACATCATATATTTCAGAAAATGTTGATGTATTTCATTTGTATTCATGATAAAAAATTGCTATTACGTTCAATAATGAATTTCAAAACCCTACTTCAAATATATTGGTCTTAAGACAGAGTTTACAATTTCAACTTGTATTCCCCAAAATAAAAATGGATATCCTTTTTCCAGTAGTCTTGGAATCCTTTTATAAATAAGGATGAAACAAGCTACGGACTACATGGGAAAGATTTACAAAATCTTTTACAACAAATTTTGCAACTAACATAAAAACAAAAGTTATAACAGAACACTGGTGGCAAAAGTTGGCGAAGTATGAACAAGGTTTGTTGTTGCAGTTTGAAAATATCCTCCTTATCCTTTCAGCTTTGCTTCCCACATGTTCACCTCCTTGGCAATGGGCCAATCAAAAGTATTTTCCTACTCCAGCTTTGCAACAACTTCTGTCCATCTAGCATCAATGGTTGTTCTGGCCTTGGAAACAAACTTTTCCATATCTCTTTCAACCTTGAAGAGGTTGTCAATCAGTTCATTGCAATATTCATAATTAATATCCTTTTCCAGGAATTGCTTCATCTCCTCATCCTTGGATATCCTGTCAAATCTAGCTATCCAATCTAATTGTGGCTTCAAAACACCAGCTTCATCATATATCTTTGGGATTAAGGGAGGGCATTGGTCACCAAATAGTTGCAGTTTATTATCTATTAAGTCAAATTTTCCATTGAAGAAGGCAAAAGTGTCATTTAGATCACTGATCATTTCAATGGTACCTATGATTTTATAATGAAAATCATCACTGTATAACATGGATTTCTTCAATTTGTCCATTAGCCTCTATCTTCCTAACTAGGTCTTAAAAGTAGGTTCCAAGAAAGTCATAGCTTCTGCAGCTATCTTTGAGGCTTCTTGCAGTGATCCATACAATGTATATACTATGTCAGTCATCTGTTTCAAAACATCAATTCGATGTTGTAGTATAGGCAATATAATAGACATGACATTTACATTCTGCTCTTGTAATAATTCCTTAGACTGGCCTTCTACCAATGCTAAATCTTCCTTTATATTAATGGCAACATTTGTTTCAACTTTTTCTAGTTCCTGGGGGACTGGAGTCTTCTCTTTCTTACTCTCCACAAATTCTTCCTTCAATTTAGCAATTTGTTCCTCCAGGGTGTGATTGTGAATTACAATTTCTTCATGCTTCTTTGCCAATGCCATCATCTGGCCAAAAGTTATTTCATACCTTTTAGATAGATCATCAACCTTTTCTAGGTTCATGAAGGACACTTGGGTCATTAACTTATCTATCTCAGTGTCAGTGGTTTTTTGCAAATTCCATATCATCTTGTCTGACCTCATCTCCTCCCATATATTCATGACCAGAGGCTTGTATGTAGCACTGGCTAGAGACCAAATAGCTAATGTGTTGAATTTAGGATCAAATCCTGATCCCTTCAAAACATCACCAATCTCAAATTCTATTTTCAATAAGGGGTCCTCTTTCCTCCTAATCTAATCAATGGTAAAAGTGGACTGTAATTTCAAATCTGGCATTAATAATACCCCACTATTTTGTACAAATAACCTATCTTGTTCTATAGTAATCAGTTCACTCTCAGGATCATAATCCTGTAATGTCTTCACAATTTCTTCATTTTTATCTCTTTGTCCTTCACCTACAATCAGACTTTGTCTCAAGTATTTTTGTTTTAACTTGATCAAGAATGTTTGGAATTCCTCAGACTTTATAAATTCATCATCCTTGATGAATTCTATTGCCATCATTACCCTTTCATCAATTTCTAGAAATAAAATCATTTGATTGTCCCCCTGGCCTTCATCTTGTGGCTCCTTCTGTATTTGTCTTTTCAATTTTATGAAATAATTTCCATGCTCTGTTATTATAGCTTTATCCTGGCTCTTTCTATCTTGCACCATCTTGTGCTCTCTTTTTTGCTTCTTTTTGGGTGGTCCTCTAGTAGAAGTGGCCTCTTCTCTAGCCTCTTCTTCTTCTTGGTATTGTTCCTCTTGTTTTTCCTGATGCTCTTGGTCATGTAATACAATGGGAATTGGGGATCCTTGAGACTGTGCATCCTTAGCACTAAACTTTGGGATTTGTGCCATTAAAGTATCATAAGACTTCAGCATTTCATCCATTCTCTGCAAATATGGAAGATTGGGAAAGAAACAAAAGAATGTCTTGTCAGACTCCTTCCATTCCTTCTTAGCCTTTACAAGGTCTTTCCATTTTCTCCTCCTTTTCTGGACCTCAACTCTGTCCAACTTATTTCTTACAACATCCTCATCATCCAAAGGGTCATGGTATCTGACATTTACCTAGGAGACAATGAATTTTAGAGATATTTTTACAAACCTTTCTAGATCATAGAATCTAACAACAGCTGTGGACATTCTATATTGCTTTAGAAAGTCATTAATCAAATCAAACACTCTTTTTCCAATGGAAAAATCAAAACCCACCCACAATCTAGGGACAAAATTACCCCTCCTGTGTCCCTCTAGGAATTCTTTATCAACCTAGGTAATTTGCCAAATAAACTCTAGGAATGCAATTCTAAGGGGCATAAACTTGGGGAGAATGTGAGGAGGTTGAGAGAAACCATATACCCTAATGATAGTAAAATGATCAAAGAAAAATAAATCTCCCCAATTGTGAGAGATTGGCCAATTTTCAACAAACTAGTAAGGTCTTAATATCCTCCTAACCCCAATTGGTAATCTCTCTCTTTCAGCTCCTAGTAAATCAAAGATTGGATCCACAATCCAATTAGAGAAACATACAAAAGATGAATTTATAGAGGAACTGTCCCATAACAATGTCCACCTTTGAATTGGCATGCTGACACCATATTTTGAATCAAACTATTGCAGCTCTTCGTCCATGGAGGCCTTGTTGTAGAATAAAATCATAAGCATTAGATGATAATAATTTTTAAAAGTTGTGATAGGGACATTATTATGTATATCTACCAGTGCTACATGAATAGCTTCAACTAGGTACCCTACATAATCATATTCTGAATTGACCTCTAGGTGTTGAATGTTCATTGCCATCATTAGTAGGTCCTCAGCCATAGTAGAATCTCCATCAAATCCTAACACCTTTCTCAGGCCATATACTGTGCACTTGATATAGTGATGAAATATGGACAAATAAAAGGGAGGCTTAACATTATCTTGTATGATTACCAGATTTCTATCTACCCTAGGCATGAATTTGGGAATTTCATACTTCTTGATCATTTTTTCTCTCTTTTTATAATCTTCTTTTATCTTCTCTAGATCAATTTCTATCCACAATGCACCAGTAATCCCAAAAACCTCTACCACTGATCTTCTATTTATGTGTACTAGGGCTTCCTTGTTCTTTTTCCTAATTACCCTAGCTACTGGGCAATAATTCTTAGCCAATTCCCTGATTAACTCTATATCCACATATACATCAGGTATAATTAATTTAGCCATGTTTAATTCCTAGGGATTGCAAATCGGGACAACTTTAACTCTACTATTCTAGAAATAATGAAATAGAGTATTATGTGAGAAGCCTATGGTTACAAGATTTCTATACTGACACCATCTATCTTTCCACTCATCCTAGTTGGCACTATTTGTGTTTGATGTCCCAGGCAAGAAATCAACTAATTCCTCTATATATTTCTTTGTTGCAACCTTCTTCTTTCCAGACCCTTGTGAGGCTGCACTAGTGGTAGCTTAACTCATCCTTCTTTCTCGATTTTCTATCTCAAAAAAACAAGTTCTATCACTCTTAGATATAATCTTAGAATGTAAAAATGGGAATTGTACAAAATCAACCTCAATCATTCATACTTATAGCCTTCAAATCTGCATCTTGTCCACTTGAATACCAAATTCTCACACTTGCAGTGTCATGCAATGATCTCTCTAACTAATGCTACCATTAATTCACACTGTATAATCCCTATTGGAAAAGAGTACACACTTTTTTCTCTTTTTGCACTCATAAGCCTGAAAGAAGCCACTTGTCAACTTGTCACCAACCTGTTGTACTTTTCTTACACTCAAAATTGTCCTTGCAAGTGAGCGATATGATCATTCATTTTAACCAGTCGCGCACTCGTGGTCTATATTTTCCTTGATTCATATCCTCCATGACTGAGTGATGAATTAACTGGAAACTTCATCATTTGGTGGTCGCATACTCGCTACCTCTTTATCCTTTGCACTTATACTTGCATGAGTGAGAGGCATCACTTTTCCTTTTATCCATCCTAAACTCACTACACAACACTTTTCTTTCTTTAAACCCTTGTGAGTGAGAGAGTACAATTTTGTTACTCAAGCTTTCCTTTGTCACACACCTGCTGAGCTCTAACCTTTCATGCTTGGATATGCCCGAGGGAGAAATGACTCAAAATAATCATGCATTATTTTCAAGTCACGCACTAGCTATGCCTTTCTGATTTGTTTTTATACTTCTGAGGGTGAGCGATGAGAATTTTCATGATGCACTTTATTTGTTCACTCACTCGCACAACAAAATATTTCAGCTTACAATCATTAGAGGGTGAGCGATGACCTTTTTCCATTACAGCTGCAAACTCACTACTGAAATTTATTTATGAATGAATCCTTCACGACTGAGTGAGTACCTTTTCACAATATTTATAACTCATTAATCTCTCACTCGTTGACCCCTATTTATTTATCTTTATTCATGAGAAACTGAGTGACAACCTCTAATTTTATTCATCACGCACTCGTGGGCTTGAAATCTTAACCAGCACATCATCTGCAAGTGATCGGTAGCCAACATGTTTTCTTAATCGTATACTTGCTAGCCACTTTTCATTTTTACTTTGTTCATGGGTGAGTGAGTGATAGATTTTTCTTCCTTTCATTGTGCACTCACAAGCTCATCATTTCAAACTACAAATCATTGCCGAGTGAGAGAGAACAAAACTGATCTTTTGGTCGCACACTTTAAAACACTGAATACTTCCTATGCAACTGAGTGACAAGAACCATCTTATGATCGAAACACAATCAAATGCTTTCTCGCACTGCAAAAAACACAACAGTTTAAGACTTGTGTGAGTGAGCGGTACTAAAAATTTGACTTCCTCACGCACTCGCAGGCTCAAATGACATGCATAAAAACTTAGCTTGGGTGAGGGACTAGACCCCTTTTACAGCACTCACTCAATTGTATACCAAAACGTTAAAGACCTAAGACCACCGCGACTATGCAATACACAAAAACTTAACTCATCACTGACTCAATGAACCTTTTAACATAGAACTTAATCCCTCGCAAGTGAACGACATAAAAAATATTTCCAACTTGTTCAAACATAAACTAATAACCCTTCAAAATTACATCGTGACTGCCTGATTAACACAATTTAATAACCAATTCTCTCACTCACACACCAAACTTCACTTAACAAGATATGACCACGACTGCGTGATTCATTCCAAAATGACTCACGGCTCACCCGCACACTTAGAAAACACATTAAAAGATCAGCGCAAGTGTGCGACTAAAACTTGAAACAAGGCATTTCGAAGACTTAACCACAAAATTAAATTTTTAACATGAAGAGACATGGATTTTGAACCAAAAGAAGTGGGAAACTTGCCAAAACTTGGAATTTGAAAATTTTTCAATATGCAGTGCTAACAATGGCTCTGACTGGGGAAATTTAATCACAAGATTAACATTACAAACCAAAACTCTGGGAGACAGACCACAAACTGAAACAAAACTATACATGCACACACAACAAAACCACAGTAAAGAAGGGAAATCTATTCTATTGTGCATGGAAATAAGAACTTTTATTAGAAATAATGTTTCACGAATTGTCCATGCACTGGCAATTCTTGTATCTCACCACTAGGGTCTTCTAGAAAATAAGAATCTTGACGATGAAATTCCTGGACTACAAAGGGGCCCATCCATAATGATTCAAATTTACCATGCTTTCCCTTCTCTTCTTTCCTAGCATTCCACTGAAGCACCATATAATTTATTTGAAATTTCCTTTCAGTTGCTCTTTTGTCAAACAAATACTTAGATTGTTGTTGGAGCTTCATATTTATTCTATGTGCCTCTGCTCTTATTTCTTCTAGTTCCACAAATTGATCCATCCTCTCCATCATGGGTTGTTGTTCTTCAAACTCCTCTTCTTGCATAAATTTGTACATAGGTAACAAATTTTTTAAAGGCAATATTGCCTGAGTTTCATAGACCATTTCAAAAGGGGACACCCTATTTCTCTTTTCACTGTTACCCTGTCAGCCCAAAGGGATAAATTTAGTTTTGAATGCCAAGACTTTTTATTTTTCTCAAAAATCCTCTTAATGATTTTCATGATGTTTTTGTTGTTGGATTCAGCTTGTCCATTTGATTAAGTATGATATGGTGAGGAATAAGATAAAATAATTCCATAGTCTTCATAGAAGTCCTTAAACTCCTAAGATCTAAAACACATGGCATTGTCCATGACTAACTTAGTGTGCACACCAAATTTTGTCAGAATATTATCCATCAAGAAATCCATTACTACCTTGCTGGTAGCCCTTTTTAATGGAACTGCCTCTATCCATTTTGTGAAATAATCTGTAGCCACAAGAATCCAACTATGGCCCCCACTTCATTTTTCTATGAATTCACCAATAAAATTAAGACCCCATTGGGCAAAAGGTGCTTCAATAGTCATAGGATTTAAAGGCAAGGCTCCTGAAAATTTCATCTTAGAAGAAAACCTTTGGCAGGGTTCACATCTATGTACAAACTTCTAAGTATCTTTGAAAAGACATGGCCAATAGAATCCAGCTCTGATTATTTTGTGAGTTGTGGTCTTGGCAGAATAATTCCCCCAACACACACCACTATGCATTTCATCCAAGATTCTTTTAGATTGTGATTCATCCAAACAAAATAATAAAATTCCATCCCTATTCTTCCAAAATAAATCACCTTCTATCAAAACATACCTTTGATCCTACAACTTCAGGGTCCTTTTTTTATTATTTGACATATGTTCTGGACATTTACCATTTTTAAGAAAAAATATAACATCAGTACACCATGGCTGCAATTCTATGCTAGTCAAATTCATATTTATTGTCTGTACATCATTTACTTGAGCCAACTCCATGTTTGTGTCAGTAATTAGCTTGGCTAAACCCAAACCCCTTACCAATTTGGTGACTTGAATTTCCAGATTAAATTGTTGGATCCTATTGATCCATCTACACCTTTTTCTAGTAACTTCAGACTGAGACAACATATCTTTCACTGTAGCATGTGGCACATAAATATTATTTCTACACAAACTAGATAAGGTCTAAAAACCTTGACTGCTTTTACCAATGCATATGCTTGTTTCTCCATTATCTCATAATTAAGTTCTGCTGCTTGCAGAGACTTACTGAAAAATGCTATGGGATGATAAAAACCTTCATCATCCTTATGCAAAAGTACTGCAGAAATTGTATGGAATGAAGAAAAAGAAAATATAGAAAAAGGATTTTCATAATCTAGAGATCTTAATACAGGCTCTTGCTGAATAGATACTTTTATCTCATAAAAATCTGACTGAACATCCTTATCCCATTCAAACTTGCCATTTTTCTTTAGTAATTTAACAATGGGCTTTACTATCTCAGCAAAGTTTGCAATGAACCTCCTCACAAAATTTACTTTCCCAAGGAAAGATTGAACACCTTTGATATTTTTTGGGGCCAAGACTTTGTTAATGGCTTCCACTCTTTCAAGATCAATCCTGACACCCTCTTTGGAATTATATGCCCTAGTAACTTACCTTCTGTCATAGGAAAATGACATTTCTTTAGATTTAATGAAGCCCCATTTTCCAAGGCTTTAGAAAAAATAGTTTCTAAATGTTTACAATGATCCTCAACCTTTTGAGAGTATGTCATTAAATCATCTTGATACACCACCATAATTATATTTATAAACTCCTTAAAAGCCACACCCATGGCTCTTTGGAAAGTAGCTCCTGCATTCATCAGACCAAATGGCATTCTCACATAGACATAAGTACCCCATGGGGTATTGAATGCTATTTTAAACTGTTCAATTTCTTGAACTAACACTTGGTTGTAACTAGAAAAAATATCCATCATGGATAGAAAATCACAACTAGTAACTCTTTGTAGAGTTGCCTCCATGTTAGGAAAAGAATAATTATCTTTTAGAGAAGCTACATTGAGGTTTCTGAAATCAACACATAGCCTGATGTCTCCATTTTTCTTTCTGACTGGGACTAAATTGGATACCGAAGAAGAATGTCTAATTGGTTTTATTATCCTAGCCTCCCTGAGCTTTGTCAATTCTTGTTGCATCTTGGGGGCCAACAAAGGATTTATTGGCCTTTGTTTTTGTCTAAAAGGCTTAATATAATTTTTAATGGAATTTCATGTTGAAAGAGATCTTCCCTATAAGCCTTAAGGTCTTCATAAGACCAAGCAAAAACATGTTTGAATTTTTTCAACAAGCTAATCAAATTTTCTCTCACATGAGGAGCCAACTTCTTTCCAATATATTCAATCTTAGGATCACACTCTGATCCCAAGTTTACCTCCTTAAATTCATCCAATTTGGCTATAGAATTTTGGCACATGTGACTATCATTATTAGTAAACAATCCCTCCAATTGAGTTAGTCCTTTAGGGATTTCATTTGTTTGCAACTGTAGAATTTCATTTCCAAATATGGTTTCTTTCCCATCAATAATCTCTATAAAATTATTACAGTCAATGACTTGCCTTCATAATTATCCACACATTGAGTGAAATTAAGTATATCTTGATCACTTTCAAAGACCTTCCAATTATATACATTATCAGGAATGGCAGGCCTATTCTTGGTTTCTACAATAGATACTCCTGCTAGCGTTAAATCATCATTTTTCAAGGCCACAGTAGCCAAAAAATCTGCCATGATATTCTTAGATCTTTCTATCCATTCAATGGAGAATGCATCAAAGAATTCAATCCTATCCCATACAACATGCTTGTACTATTTTAGTCTATCATTTTTAGCAACATATTTTGATCTAATTTGGGATATGGTAGCTCTAAATCACCAAAAACTCTAAATAACTTAATGCCATGCTTGATTTCTATTTCTAATCCCAACAAAAATGAATCATATTCAATTGTATTGTTTTTACACTGAAAGGACAAAAGAAATGAGTATTTGAAAGTAATACATGATGGAGAGCCAAATAGAACACCAGCTCCTGATCCTTCTCTAGAGCATGCTCCATCAAAATACATTTTCCATAGTCCATGCTATTGCAATTATAATTCTTCTATTATGGGATCTGTGTTTTTCAATTGTGGTTGAATCTTCTCAACCTTGAAATTATGCATATCTACATCCACAAAGCAGTTCAACATGTTTGGTTCAATTTTTCAACATAAACTGGTGATCTAGGCTCTCGTAATAGTTTTTCTTCTTTCCCATTAATAGAAATAGTAACAAAGGACAAATCCAATTGTACATGTCCTCCAATGGCTGTAGCAAATTGCCTTGATAAAAGCACGCCATAATGGGGCGATGAATCCACAACCACAACATCTATTTTAAAAGTGACCTCAGGGTATGTAGCAAGTTTTACCTCTAATCCTTGTAAAGTTCCTAATATAGGTACTTCCCTATTTTCCATGGCATAAAATTTACCACAAGCAGTATGCAGCTCTAGACCCAATTTTTTCATGACAATGTAAGTCATCACATTAGCAGGAGCTCCTGAGTCCATCATACAATTTTTTAGTATCATATTATTTGTGAGAAATGTTAGATAAAAAGGATCAATCTGATTTGGCTCTTGGATAATCACATTTCCTAGAAAGATTAGGATTCCATCCTTCTCTTCGTTATTCCCTTTCAATTCATCATTCAAGTCAGTATTATCATGCATACCAGGCAAATCAGATAATAATGAAAAGGTTGCTTCTTTGTGCTCTTTGAGTTTAAACATCTCAAGTAAAGGAACAAAGACTTTCATCTGAGATAAATCTTGCTTCATATCAAAAGTTGGGAAGCTCATGACATTGTCAGAAGATATTTTACCTTTACTCTCCTTCAATTGTCTTGTCTTTTGTTGATGAGGAGGGGCAACTTTATTTTCCCTAACCAGAGTGTCCTTTGGGTCATCCTTTTCTATTCCTTCCTCTTTTGTTTTCTCCACATCAGGTGTAGATTCTTCATTTATGACTTCTATGATAATAAGTGAACCAGGTTGTCTCCCACTTTGATTAACCTTTATGTTTCTAAGATGATATGAGCTTCTTGCTTGTGTTAAAGCAGCAATAGTAAGAAACCTTACCTCTTCATCATCAGGCATTCCAAATTGAAGTTGTTCTAACTTAGTATTTGTATCATTTACTGTGATTGGCATATTTTCTTCTAGCTCTTCCTCTAAGATGCCATTATCATCTTCAATAGTGAGTGCACACATGTTTATTGCAGTTTTTTTCTCATTCTGGCTTTCTTGTGTTCCAATATTTTCATGTGGCTCCACCATGCCCTGAACTACTGCACATTGATAAGGGGAATGAGGCATATTGCAGGCCATACACCAGGGAGTGTTTTCTACATTATGTGCATTGTTGTTTTTCAATGGATCAGGGATGTCTTTGTTCTTAGGATTACTTTATTCTTCTTTCATAGGTTTTCCATCCTTCCACTGAGTTTTAAAATCAAAATATTGCAAGCTGTAAGGCTTATCTTGCCTTTGATACTATGGTTTATTATTTTGAAACCCCTTCTCATTCTTGTCTACCTTAGTAGCAAGATCTTTCATAACACTTAGCAATGTATCCATTTTATCTTGTTCTTTGGGGTTCTTATTTGACTGTCTTTGGCTCTTTCCAGAGTCTAGTATCATCCCGTTTGCCAAGCTTTCTAGAAGCTCTTCTATTCCTTTCTATGTTTATGGCCAACTTAAATGCTTCTCTCATGGTTTGAGGGTCTTTATCTATGAGAAAATAAGTTGTCTTCCCATCTAAAGCATTACATTAGGTGGTGATGCATACATTTTCATCCAATCTCAATACTTGGAACAACTTATACATGGCCTTTTGAAATCTTACATTAAATTTAGCAATGCCTTCATTAGTAAAAATTTTCAAACTCTTGAATTTATTCAACATGAAACCATAATTTATCTTGTCACCATACTATTCTTTGAAACTTCCAACAAATTCAGCCCATGAGTAAATGTTGTTATCAGGAAAACCTCGATACCAATCTTGCATCCTCAATCAGGGATTGCACAAATAACTTCATCACAGCATCTTCATCTCCAATCTCATAATCATTCATTGTACTCAAAAAGACTTTTAGATTCTCTTCACTAGTTATGGCATTATTTCCATTGAATTTGGGAATCTTATCTCTGACTTAATTAGGAATAGGGTTTGGTTGGCCTAAGATACCATCAAAAAATAGTTTCCTATATCTCTCTAAATGAATAGGTCTCCTTTGAAAATTTGTACCAATATTGTGGCCACTATTACCAATGCCTACATTTTGTTGACCACCAATATTATTCAATCCACTCCCTCCTGGTTGTGATGCAACTCCTTGAGCTGCACCATATGTCTATCTATTTGTATTATAACTAGTATTCCAAATATTATAGGTATTTATAGGCATGGTTTGAGTACCTATAGTGGTAACATTTGTTAAATTGGTATAAACTAGAGAACTTAAGAAAGCAATCTTTCTTTTCATCTCTGTAGCAGCAGCTTCTAATTCTTCCTTTTCCAAGTATTTTGTAATATCACCTTTGGCATTTCTAGCCCTTTCTATTCCCATATCAAGTGACAATATATCCTTAGATATACCCTCTTCAACCTTAGGCTCAAAAAATTTAATGCTAGTGAGATTTTTTTTCCTTTATCAACATATGTTTGTCTAGCATTAGCTATTGATATATTTTGTTTAGATATTTGAGACTTAGGAGGATTTTGACTTTCATAATTGATGAATTGCCTCACCATAGGGTATGTATATAAGGAATCATTTTCCTTAAGCAGGTGTTCTCTTTCTTGGCATTCTTTTCTCAGGGTATCTACATCTCCAAAAAGTTCTTTATTCAAACCATGAAATCCCTCATTTGCACCCTGAGCTGCCAGTTTGAATTGGGAAACCTGCTTCTTCAAAATTTTCTCTCTCAATGATGGCATTTATATTTTCTTCCTCTCTAGCTTCATCATTCTTTTACTTGATAAGCAGTAGTTAATCTAATTCCTTCTTCAAAAGGTCATTATCTCTGATGACTCCTTCAATATCGGAACTGGAAGAATCATATATATTCATTAGATTGTCTCCCTTTTGGTCTTCAACCCGTTCATAAGGGATACCCTTGAAATAAGAGGATGTTTCCCCCTTTTCTTGATATACATTCATTGGTTTAGGGTTAAACATATCCTCAAAATAACCTATGGTGTCAGACTCAGGATTCAAAGGTTCGTTAATTTCTTTCTTAGGAATAGTACCTAAGGACTAACTGGGACCTACAGATCTAGGCTTCCAAGAGGTTTTGTTATAAGACTCTCCCTTCCTAGAATGGTTCCTTCTAGAATTTTTAGAAACATCACTCTCTGATGTTGCTTGCGAGTTATTGTTTGTGTTTTTCTTTGCATTCCTCATCCTAACCGAAATGATATTTTATACACTTGATCTGCTAATGTTCCCCTTAGAAACACTATAACCAATTAATTGGAGTAGCCACCCGAATGATTTTGGGAATAATAAAAAAAAATTCACTTCAACAATGATATTTAAAGGATATAACAAAATTTGTGATTTCAAAAATGGGATTTCAAGGAATTGATATATATGAAAGAGGATTTCACACTAACCTTCACACACATTTCTTGAAAATTCCCTAGTAGAGTTACCATTTTATGTTGGTTCCTTTTCTTGCTGACATATAAAATACTGTCAATGAGCTTTCTCTATTTATCCCAGACACTAATCAAGCAAGATATAGAATGACAGAAACAAGGTTTCAAAACCCTCTACACTTTGAGCTCCATAAACTCGGGTGGGAATACCCTTCTAACTTAGAATCATCAAATCACAGAATGATTCTAGCAAATATGAATGGAATTATAGGGTTTGACCACTGTAACGTTTATTTGATAGATCAAACATAAAGGTAAAGATCAATTTTAATAGTGATATTCAACTATTTCTAAGGAAACCATACTAGTGTCCTATCCTAGGGTATGGAGTCCCTTATGAATATTCATAACCAATTTCTCATGAACAAGAACTTAAAAAAATGTCACATCTTACATAATAATAGGTATACCTTTTATACCTATCATCACACATATGAAAAATTAATTCATCAAATTCATTATAAACCCTGAATCTCACTGAAACAGTCCTAAGGAAATTTTAGTTTTTCCTTGAAAAAACCCCAAAACTATTTCAGAATCTTCCTAACAGATGCATAAATTGAACATTCCTTGAGCATTCAATTTAAATAAAATTTACAACACAACAATGAAGACAAAATACTCATCATATGTTTCAAAAACTATTGATGTATTTCATTTGTATTCATGATAAAAAAAAATTGCTATTACATTCAACAATGAATTTCAAAACCCTACTTCAAATATATTGGTCTTAAGATAGAGGTTACAACTTCAACTTGTATTCCCCAAAATAAAAATGGCTATCCTTTTCACAGTAGTCTTGGAATCATTTTATAACTAAGGATGCAACAAGCTATGAACTACATGGGAAATATTTACAAAATCTTTTACAACAACTTTTGCAACTAACATAAAAAACAAAAGTTATAACAGAACAAGGGTGGAAAAAGTTGTTGAAGTCTGAACAAGGTTTGTTTATTTAGTTTGACAATATCCTCCTTATCCTTTCAGCTTCACATCGCACCTATTAACCTCCTTGGTGGTGGGCCAATCAAAAGTGTTTTCCTACTATAGCTTTGCAATAGCCTCTGTCTATCTGGCATCAATGGTTCTTCTAGCCTCAGAAACTAACTTTGCCATATATCTTTCAACCTTGAAGAGGTTTTCAATCAGTTCATTGCAATATTCAGCTTTAATATCCTTTTCTTGACATTGCTTCATCTCCTCATCCTTGAATATCCCATTAAACCTAGCTGTCCAATCTGATTGTGGCTTCAAAACACCAGCTTCATCATATATCTTTGGGATTAAAGGAGGGCATTGGTCACCAAATAGTTGCATTTTATTATCTATTAAGTCGTCTTTGCCATTGAAGAAGGAAAAAGTGTCATTCAGCTCACTGATCATTTCAATGGTATTTGTGATTTTATCAAGAAAATCATCACTGTATAACATGGTTGTCTTCAATTTTTCCATTAGCCTCTTTCTTCCTGACTAGGTCTTAAAAGTAGGTTCCAAGAAAGTCATAGCTTCTGTGGTTGTCTTTGAGGCTTCTTGTAGTGATCCATAAAATGTATATACTATGTCAGTCTTCTATTTCAAAACATAAATTCAATGTTACAATATAGGAAATATAACAGACATGACATTTACATTCTTCTCTTGTAATAATTCCTTGGATTGGCCTTCTACCAATGTTGAATCTTTCTTTATTTCAATGGCAACATTTGTTTCAACTTTTGCTACTTCCTGGGGGACTGGAGTATTCTCTCTCTTACTCTCCACTAATTATTCCTTCAATTTTGCAATTTTTTCCTCCAGGGTGTGATTGTGAATTACAATTTCTTCATGCTTCTTTTCCAATGCCATCATCTGGCCAAAATTTATTTCATACCTTTTAGATAGACCATCAACCTTTGCTAGGTTCATGAAGGACACTTGGGTCATTAACTAAGCCATGTCAATGTCACTAGTGTTTTCCAGATTCAAAATCATCTTGTCTACCCTCATCTCCTCCCTTATAGTCACGACCACATGCTTCTGTGTAGCAGAGGCTAGAGATCAAATACCTAAAGTCTTGGATTTAGGATCAAATCTTAATCCTTTCAAAACATCATCAATCTCAAATTCTATTTTCAATAAGGGTTCTTCTTGCCTCCTAATCTAATCAATGATAAAAGTAGACTATAAGTCCCAATCTGGCATTAACAATACCCCACTGTTCTGTAACAATAACCTAGCTTGTTCCAAAGTAATAAGTTCACTCTCAGGATCATAATCTTGGAGTGTCTTCATAATTTTTTCATTTTTATCTATTTTTCCTTTACCTACAATCATAATTTGTCTCAATTATTTTTGTTTTAACTTGATCAAGATGTTTTTAATTCCTCAAACTTTATAAATTCATCATCCTTGATGAATTTTGTTCCCATCATTACCCTTTCATCAATTTCTGGAAACAAAATCATTTGATTGTCCCCCTGGCCTTCATCCCGTGTCTCCTTTTGTATTTGTCTTTTCAATTTTCTGAGATACTTGCCATGCTCTGTTAGTACAGAATTGGCTAGGCTCTTTCTATCTTGCACCATCTTGTGCTTTGTTTTTTTCTTCTCTTTGGGTGGTTCTCTAGTAGAAGTGGCCTCTTCTCTAGCCTCTTCTTCTTCATGGTATTTTTCCTCTTGTTGTTCCTGATGCCCCTAGTCATGTAATGCAATAGGAATTGGGGATCCTTGAGACTGTGCATCCTTAGCACTAAATTGCGGCATTTGTGCCATTAAAGTATCATAAGACTTCAACATTTCATCCATTCTCTACAAATATGGAAGATCCAGAAATAAACCAGAGAATGTCTTATCAGACTGCTTCCATTCCTTCTCAGCCCTTACAAGGTCTTTCCATTTTCTCCTCCTTTCCTAGACCTCAACTCTATCCAACTTATTTCTTACAACATCCTCATCATCCAAATGCTCATGGCCTCTGACAGTTACCCAGGAGACCATGCCTTTTAGATCTTTTTTTACAAAACTTTCTGGATCACAGAATCAAACAACTCTGGACATTCTATACTACTTCAGAAAGTCATTGATCAAATCAAAAAAGTATTTTTCCAATAGAAAAATCAAAATCCACCCACTATCTAGGGACAAAATTACCCCTCTTGCATCCCTCTAGGAATTCTTTATCAATCCAGGTAATTTTCCAAATAAACTCTAAAAATGCAATTCTAAGAGAAACAAACTTGGGGAGAATGTGAGGAGGTTGAGAGAAACCATATACCCTAATGATAGTGAAATGATAAAAAAAAAGAAATCTTCCCAATTATGATAGATTGGCCAATTTTCAACAAACTAGTAAGGTCTTAATATCCTCCTAACCCCAATTGGTAAGCTCTCTCTTTCAGCTCCAATTAAATCAAAGATTGGATCCACAATCCAATTAGAGAAACATACAAAAGATGAATTTATAGAGGAACTATCCCATACAAGGGTCCACCTTTGAATTGGCATGCTGACACCATATTTTGAATCAAACAGTTGTAGCTCTTCATCCATGGAGGCCTTGTTGTAGAATAAAATCATAACCATTAGATGAGAATAAGGTTTAAAAGTTGGGATAGGAACATTATTCTGTATATCACCATTGGTACATGAATAGCTTCAACTAGGTATCCCACATAATCATAATCTGAATTGACCTCTAGCTGTTGAATGTTCATTGCCATAATTAGTAGGTCCTCAGCCACAGTAGAATCTCCATCAAATCCTAACACCCTACTCAGTCCATATACTGTGCACTTGACATAGTAATGAAATATGGACAAATCAAAGGGAGGCTTAACATTATCTGGGATGATTAGCAGGTTTCTATCTACCCTAGGCTTGAATTTGGGCATTTCATAATTCTTGATCAATTTTTCTCTATTTTTATAATCTTGTTTTATCTTCTCCAGATCAATTTCTATGCACAATGCACCACTAATCCCAAAAACCTCTACTACTAATCTTCTATTTATGTGTAATAGGGCTTCCTTGTTCTTTTTCCTAATTACCCTAGCTACTGGGCAATAATTCTTAGCCAATTCCCTGTTTAACTCTATATCCACATATACATCAGGTACAATTAATTTAGCCATGTTTAATTCCCAGGGATTGCAAATTGGGACAACTTTAACTCTATTTCTCTAGAAATAATGAAATAGACTATTACCCAAGAAGCCTGTAGTGACAGGATTTCTGCACTGACACCATCTATCTTTTGACTTATCCTAGTTGGCACTTTTTGCATTTGATGTCCCAGGTAGAAAATTAGTGAATTCCTCTATATATTTCTTTTCTGCAACCTTCTTCTTTCCAGACCCTTGTGAGGCCGCACTGGTGGTAGCTTGACTCATCCTTTTTTCTTAATTTTCTATCTTAGAAAAATAAGTTCTATCACTCTCACAGAAAATCTTAGAATGGAGAAATGGGAATTGTATAGAAGCAAGCTCAATTATTCATACTTATAGCCATCAAATCTGCATCTTGTCCACTTGAATGCCAAATTCTTGCACTTGCAGTGTCATGAAATCATCTCTTTGTAACTAATCCTACCATTAATTCACACTATATGATCCCTGCTGGAAAAGAGTACACACTTTTTCTCTTTTTGGACTCGTAAGCTTGAAATAAGCCACTTATCAACTTGTCACCAACCCACTGTACTTTTCTTACACTTAAAATTGTCCTTGTGAGTGAGCGATATGACCTTTCATTTTAACTATTCACGCACTCGTGCTCTATTTTTTCTTTGATTCATATCCTTCACGACTGAGTGATGAGCTAACTGGAAACTTCATCATTTGGTGGTCGCATACTCACTACCTCTTTATCCTTTGCACTTATACTTGCGTGAGTGAGTGGCATCACTTTTCCTTTTATCCATCGCAGACTCGGTGCACAACACTTTTCTTTCTTTAAACCCTTGTGAGTGAGAGAGTACAATTTTGTTACTCAAGCTTTCCTTTGTCGCACACCCACTGACCTCTAACCTTTCATGCTTGGATATGCCTGAGTGAGAGATGACTCAAAATAATCATGCATTATTTGCTAGTCACACACTCCCTATGCCTTTCTGATTTATTTGTATACTTCTATAGGTGAGCGATGACCATTTTCATTATGCACTTTATTTGGTCGCTCACTCGCACTGGAAAATATTTTAGCTTACAACCATTTGCGAGTGAGCGATGACCTTTTTCCATCACAGTCACATACTCATTGAAGAAATTTCTTTATGAATGAATCCTTTGTGACTGAGTGAGTACCTTCTCACAATATTTATAACTCATTAATCTCTCACTCACTGACCCCTTTTGCTTTATCATTCTTCATGAGTGACTGAGCGACAACTTTTAATTTTCTTCATCGCGCACTCGCGGGCTTGAAATCTTAACCATCACATCATCTGCAAGTGAGCGATAGCCAACATGTTTTCTTAATCGCATACTTTCTGGCCACTTTTCATTTTTACTTTGTTCATGGATGAGTGAGCGATATCTTTTTCTTCCTCTCATCGCGCATTCGTGAGCTCATCATTTCAAATTGTAGATCATTGGTGAGTGAGCGAGAACAAAATTGATCTTTTAGTCATGCACTCACGCACTTTAAAACACTGACTACTTACTGTGCGACTAAGTGACAAGAACCATCTTATGATCAAAACATAATCAATCACTTACTTGCACTATAAAAAACATAATAGTTTAAGACTTATGCGAGTGAGAAGTACTAAAAATATAACTTCCTCACGCACTCATGGGCTCAAATGACATGCACAAAAACTTAGCTCGTGTGAGCGGATAGACCTCTTTTACATCACTCGCTCAGTCACAGACCAAAAAGTTAAAGACCTAAGACCATCATGACTATGCGATACACAAAAACTTAACTCATCACTGACTCGTTGAACCTTTTAACACAAAACTTAATCCCTCGCGAGTGAGCGACATACAAAATATTTCCAACTTGCTCAATCACAAACTAACAACCCGACTTCAAAATTACATCGCGACTATGTGATTAACACAATTTAATGACCAAGTCGCTCACTTGCACACCTAACTTGACTTAACAAGATATGAAAATGATGGTGTGATTCATTCCAAAATGACTCACCGCTCACCCGCACACTTAGAAAACACATTAAAAGATCAATGTGGATGTGCAACTAAAACTTGAAACAAGGAATTTTGAAGACTTAACCACAAAATTGATGTTTTGACATGAAGAGACATGGATTTTGAACCAAAAGATGCGGGAAACTTGCCAAAGCTTGGAATTTGAAAAATTTTCAATATACAGTGCTAACAGGCTGTACGAACAGTAGTCCTATAAGCCCAAAAAGAATTGGTAAGTTGGGTATGCCAATATTTTGTATACTTATTAACCATTTTCTTCATAATTTGTTCAAAGACCTTATTTGATGCTTTAGTTTGACAATTAGATTAAGGATAATAAGGAGTTGAAAATTTATGTTGAATTTGATATTTCTCCAAGAATTTTGTGACTTCTTTATTCTTGAAAGAGGTACCATTATATGAAACTCTCGTTGAAGGAATACCAAATCGTGTTATAATATGTTTAAGGATGAAATCACAAATAACATCCACATTGGTTGAACATAGAGGGATAGCTTCCACCCACTTTGTAAAGTAATCTATAGCTATCAAGATGTGCATATGTCCTTGAGAAGAAGGTAGTGAGATTTTTCCAATAAGATAAAAACCCCAAATACTAAAAGGCCATGAAGCCACTTGATTATAAAGCTCACGAGTTGGAGCATGAATCAAATTTCCATTTTTTTGACATTGAGGACACTTCTTAACAAAAATGAAAAAATATTGTTCCAATGTTTGCCAATAATATCCCATTCTAAGAATTTTATTGAGTAAAGATTTTCCACCAAAATGTCCCTCACAAGAACCAGAATGAGGTTCTGCCAAAGCGATCATAATTTCGGTTCTACCAAGACATCTTAATAGAAAACCATCATAAGAGCATTTGTAAAGTGTATCTCCTCAAATGATATAACATGCTGAAATATTTCGAAAATGGTTATGCATGTTCATTGTTGCCAATTCAAGAAAAGTACCATCTTTCAAAAAATGGAAGATACGAGAATACCATTCATCCAAATGTAAATTGAAACAATCAGGGGTAACCTTATTGGAAATTGCAGGGTTTTTAAGAGTATGTAGGGTAAATTGAAATTATTCTACATTAATATCAAGACAAACCAAAGAACCTGCATTTTCCATGGTGTCTGCTTGTAGATTATCTTTCGTAGGTAAAGTTTGAATCGTATGGAAGAGAATTGTGAAAGAATATCAAGACCCAAATCTCTATATTGTGTCATTTTATCATTCTTAGTTTGATAACCTCCTTTAATCTGTTTCACAATCAATTTTTAATCTCCATAAAGTTCCAATTTTTTAATGGTAAGGGATGAAGCTACTCGTAAGCCAGCTATAAGAGCTTCATATTCTACAATATTGTTAGTACAAGGAAAAGTCAATTTATATGATTTAGGGATCAGTTTTTTTGTAGGAAGGATCAAGATAATACCAACACCAGAACCTTCCTTACATCTAAATCTGTCAAAATATAATTCCCAAACATCATCCTATTCAATAGCTAGAATGTTTTCATTAGGGAATTCTATTGAACTAAAGCATGTATCGCAATGAGGACAAGGATCTTCAGCCAAATAATTTGTTAAAGCTTGTCTTTTAATTGACTTTTGAGAAATGAAATTTAGATCAAATTTTGTAAGTAACATCACCCACTTTGTAAGATGACCAGAGAGATCAGTTTTCAAGAAAAGATGTTTCAAAGGATCAATTTTAAGAATTACATTGACTTCAACATTTAATAGATAATGTCAAGGTTTCTGACAAGCATAAACTGAAGCTAAGAATTTTTTTTCCAAGTCTAAATATCTTTCTAATCAATTAAAGTCTCACTAATGTATTACATATGTCTTTCCTTACCTTCACTATCATGCCGAGCCAATAATGCACTCACCACATTTCAGAGTGGCTGAATTATATAGATAAAAGGGTTTATCAAATTGAGCTTGTTGTAAAATAGGAGGATTGGTGAGATAATCCTTAAATTTCTCAAATGACTGTTTACATTCCTTATTCCAAGAGAAAGTGGTATTCTTTCTAAGCAAGGAAGTAAAAGGAATAATTCTATCAGCTAAGTTGGAAACAAAGCATCGAATAGCTTGAATTTTCTTTGTAAACTTTGTAACTGAGAAATGTTCTTAGAAGGAGGCATATTAACAATAGCATCAATCTTTTCAGTATCGACCTCTATGCCTCTCTTAGAGATTATAAACCCCAATAATTTACTAGAATCAACTCCAAAGGTGCAATTCTTAGGATTCAACTTCGTATTGTAACTTCTAATCCTTTCAAATATTTTTTGTAAAATACTAACATGATCTCCTCTTTGTATATATTTTGCAAAGATATCATCCACATAATCCTCTAGAATATTATGAATGTAATCATGAAAAATCAAAGTAATGGCTCGTTGATAATTTGTTCCCACATTTCTTAATCCAAAAGGGATCATGACCTAGAAAAATATTCCCCAAGATGTTATAAATGTTGTCTTAAGTTGATCTTCGAGACGTATAAAGATTTTATTATGGCCCAAAAATCCATCCATAAAAGATAACAAAACATGATGCGCGATAGAATCTACAATCATATCAATATTAGGTAACGGAAAATTATCTTCTAAGGATGCCTTATTTAAATCTTGAATGTTCGTACACATTCTTATCTTATTTTCTCCTTTTGAAATAGACACAATGTTTGAAATCCACTCTGAGTAATCAATAGAGCAGACAAATCCATCACCAAATAATTTTTCAATTTCAGCTTTAACTAATAAGGCAATTCCTAGATTCATATTTTGGATTTTCTACTTCACAAGTTTAGCATTTGGTTTGAGGATAATATTGTGAGTAACAATCTTAGGATCTATACGTGGCATATCCAAATATTTTGAAGCAAAAATATCCTTATATTCAAGTAAAAGGGAAACCAACTAATCACGTTCATCTTGATTTAAACATTTCTGAATTTTTATCATTTTCTTAGAAACATTTTAGTCCACTTGAACCTCAATAGTCTTATTTATGAGAAAATTAATTTGTATCAGGGAATCCATTGGTAAAGGAGAAATATCTTGTTCATCATGTTCTCCAAAATAAGCTTTTGTGTTTAGACAATAGCGATTTCTTCTTTTGTGATGAAATATAGGTAGATCCACATAAGCTCCTAAAAAATCTACTAAAGCTTCATCTTTGGGAAAAACATCCAAGATTGATTTTTGATCCATGTCAAGGAGGAGTGGCTTAACCAACTTCAAATTTCCACCACAAATATAATTAACATTGAGAGGAAAAGTTGATGGTTATTTGTAAGGATTGAACCCCAATCCATATGTATAATCATAGATTTCATTATCCAAAGGTACTTGTATACCTTGTTCATATTGACCACATCCTTTCCCATTAAATCTTGATTTCTTTAGTAGATGATAACCAAAATGATATCTATCGGCCATTTCAGATTGATTCTAAGAAACTGCGTATGTTATAATGTCATAGCAATCATGTTTTTTTGTTTCATTTTTTTTCGTCCATTGAGGAAGCAAAAAAGTTACATTTTAATTCTCTAGAATTTGGGGAAGGAATAAAAACTTTTTTTTCAAACCCAATTTGTTGTTTCATGAGTTTCAAATCAAAAAAATTATATTCTCCAATAAAAGAAGGATTAAAGTTCAGTTTTCCCCAATCATCCTTAGTCAAAGAAGAAGACGTAGCTTCAGTTTTTTTAATCTCAAGTTCTTTACTTGGTTGGAGAGGTTCAAAAACTTAAGCATATTCCACATTTAAGCATGGATTCAGTGCATCATCTGCATGTAGCGTATACATCATTTTTTTTATAAATAAACCTAACCTTGCAATGAATAGTAGAAGGAACTACATACATAGTATGTAACCCAGGTTGTCCTAAAGGTAGGTTATAATTGAGAGGTCCAGGTATAACATGAATAGGTGTATTGAGAATAACCAGACCAACTTTAAGAGGTAGCATAATAATTCCCAAAGTTCTCTTTGAAAAATTATCAAATCCATGAATAGGGACATTATTAGGTTAAATAGTTGTAAGATCAGCCTTAATTTCCTTAAGCATGTCCATGCTACGAACATTAAGCCCAAATCCATTGTCAATTAATGTTCTACAAATGATACTCTGATTAATAGAAACAACAACCATAGGAGCATCATATTGATTCTGCACCTCAACAAAAGGTAAATCATCATCATTAAACATAATAGGAGGTATAGAAGGCATAGTATGCATGCAATCCAAAAAGGAAATAATATTCTATTGGTTAGGAGGCAAAGTAGGAAGGGTAGATAAAGCCTTTCTCAATGCCTCATGATATGTCAGAGAATTTTGAAGTAGTTCCCATAAAGATATCTTTGTGGGAGTAGTAAGTAATTGTTCAACTAAGTTATACTCCTTAAAGAAAGATGGTAACCTAGGTGCTTGAGGAAGCATGGGTTGAGAAGGAGGTAAAGAATCTGGAATAATAGGCTGAGGATTATTCTATGTGTGATAAGCATGTGATATAGAATTTGTGTTGTCGAATAAATCCCAAGGATCTCTAGGTTTACCCTTAATTGTTATTCGAGGACATCCTTTTACCATCAAAAAAGGTTAAGGATATAACATTCAAGGTGCATCAATGTTGCAAATAACGGCTAATGAAGGTAACCATAAACACATCCTATGGTAAATGTCATTTGAAGAGGTTGTGGAGGAGGATGAAATAGGATTAGGATCAATGGAGATAGTATTCAAACAATTTCCATCCTCACTACTATGTGCCTCATTAGGGGATCTATCCTCTTTTGAAATAAAATCCTCATCAAAGTATTCAAAATAAAAATCATACATGTTGAACACAAAGTAGCACTACAAGCATGAAAATGTAAATGTTTTTGTATTACTTTAAATAAATTTTTTGATTATTATTTTTGAAATATAAATGCAAGAACATAAAAGAAATCTACTTTTTATATGCATGTAATATCTAACATAAAATGAAAATGTAACACCAAAAAGAAAGAGTTTTCTATCGTGGGTTCACCAAAATGTAAAGGGGAAAATTTTGGAGAGATATTTGAATAGGGTTTTGAACAATGGGGATTAGCACATAAAAGAGACCCTATGCCACATTTAACCACTTACATTTAATTATAATGATAAGGAATGTAAATATGTAAATGTTTGCAAATAATAATGGAATAAAATACCTACCTCACAATATAGCAGATATGGAAAAGCCTATTTTCTGATGCTTGTGTTGAGTTTCTAGAAACTTTGCAACCGGATCTAGAACAGAAATACAAAGATAGACAAAATCTAGAAATATTTTTCTTTTCTAAGTCAGGTTGACCTTGACCTCTTTATGGAGGTGCAATTGTACCCCAAGATTTCGACCTCAACCTGCATAGCTCCGATGGAAGTTCTTTTCACGGATCTTGAAAGTTGTCTGAAAAGGGTATCTAAATCTGCTCTGCACATCCCAAAACAATGACTGTAGATATCTAAAAATGGTGCTTTGGGGTGGCTATATAGGTTTTTTCCTTATTCAAACCCCCATTTTAGTGGTTTCCACCTCCACGAATAGCCATATGTAATAGAATATGTGTGTGTTTCTCTTAGGAAGAGATTTGAATGTGTAATGCAAACATCTAATCCTCTATATTGAAACCCTAGCATGAATAAAAATGAGAGAGAAATACATAGATTTGAATATAATCAAGAAAGCATACCAATCCCCCAAGGATAAATTACTCCTACCAAACTCATAATCCATAGCTGCTACCCCATGAATGTATCTTTTGTATCCTTGAATGTTGAAAATGGTAGAACAAAGAAGAAGGAAGGAAGAACTCTTTCTTTCTCCAAAGAAGATCATCAATAAATTGTCCACAAAATCCTAGCATGTATTAAGGCATCATCATGTCTTGTCCTCCTATATCATCCTCTTTCAATCTTGCATCATCATCATGTCATCATTGTATCATGTCATAATCATGTCATAATATCGTAATGTGTCTAAATAAAGGAAAAAAGAGTGCTTATATAAAGATCTCAAGGTAAACCTCCTAGGGAAATGTGAGGGCCCATAATTCAAATTTCATCTTGAATCATGCTCCAATCACAATCCTAAACTAAGGAGGAAATGCAATTAAATAAATTTGAATGAAAACCCTTCCGCATTCGGATTTGGGGACCAATTTTACATTTAGAACCCAGTTATGATCCAAGTTTGAAAGTGGGGATCAAAACCTAATAGAGGTTAAGGTCAACCTCAAACCTAACCTAGGTCAGGGTTTACCTCAACCTTGACCTAAGGTTTCAGGCTGGTCAATATAGAATGCCAGTGAGGTTCCCAGGTCGGGCAGGTACCTAGGAAGATGGGAAAACAGAACAAAATGTTGGAAACAGACACATGAGTCTTAGAATAGATGTGATGAAGGCTAGGAGGACCAATACATCAGTCATACCTAGAAAATAAAACCACAAAGAAGAACATCAAGGAGAATCCTCAAGATCCTAACCCTAATTCCTAGTACAGATGTATCCTAAATGCAAATATATCTTGTAAATGCACTAGAAGAGGATGCTAAACCTACCAAAATGGAAGTGCTTCCATTTAAGATGATACAAGTGTTCTCATATCCTTATTAGGAATTGATCACGTTATCATAGCTATGTGCAAAATTAACTTTTTCATTTCCTTTTTTTATTCTAATTATTATTTGAAGATTCTTCTTTCTCATGATTGAAGAAAGGAGTTTTGAATGTCACATGATCTTCATTGTTTTGAGGTTCTTCCATATTTATTACCCCATTATCTATCAAGTCTTGTGTTGGTGTTTGAAAATGTTTACGCTACTTAAATATACCAATATACCTTTATACTAATATTAGGAATGGTTAGTTCAAGTGTGAGAGATCTGCAATGTAACTGGACCAACTATAGGGACAAGCCTTCCCTCTGCACTTCTAGACCTATTAAACCAAGGTAGGTACACCTAATCTAGAATGATATTCTCTATATAACTCCTTATTACTCTTGATTTTAACAACCTATTGTAATAAGAAAGTGCTAAGTGCTAACCAGACACTCATTGACTCTCCATTATCATATGGGTCAAAAAACAACAACCATAAATAATAGGGAACTTTTATATGGTTTTGATGTTTAAAAGTCATAACATAGCCAAACTCTACCAGACATACATCAACAAAGAGTAAATTAATTATTGATCAGTGCTTATCCATTGGGAAAATATTTAATGCAAATACTGAAATAGAAGACAACCTATTGGTAAAGACTCACAACCATAAACACAAGTATCTCAAATGAATCTATGTTACATCCAAACTATATTGAATCTGACCATAGATCAGAACTATGGAATTGATGCAGGAGCATCCTGGGTGTAAGGGAAATCTTGCATCACCCAAAAATATGTGTTTTTCTATTCAATAAGGGCTATTTTGTACAAAGCTACTATTTTTGGAAACTTACTATTTTTAGTAAGTTGGTCGTTTGAACTCAGAATGTTCTAATTTTCCAGGTGAAGGTTCATCTTAGTCATATAAGAATGCCAGTTGAATTTTATTGCCAGATCATCTATATTGGCAAAGTTATTAAGGATTTACAGTTGAGATTTTAGGGTGAAAAATCTTTGAGCTCAATTTTCAGGACCTTAGAGGCTCCGGATCGAGGTCAAACCCCCAGCTGACTGGCACTTCGCAAATCAAGCACTGTAGATCGTGATCTTCCCTTTTTGAAAAGTGGTTATAATAGCCAATCAGAGCTACGGTTCAAAAGTTATGGCTTCCAGAAGTTGGGCTACCTAATCTCATGTTTTGTAAATATTTAAAGCCCACCCTTTTATAATAAAAGTGAAAAATAATTAAATGCTAAGGGTAGTCGGCCTTAATGGCTAGATTTCTAGAACCTTCTCGAGCGGTGGGAATTGCCTATATAAAGAAGGCCCGTAGTGTTGTCTAGGGAATTTCGGGGTAGATATGGGTAATAATTTGAGGCTTTGTCCTACAGTATATTGTAAGGGGAATGCCCATGTGGCTTTGCATATTGTAATTCTAAAAATTTGTAATTCCACATTTATGGAGATAATAAGAAGCCGATTTTCTGTTCTTCCAAATTGTTGTTGCTTCTCTGTTTCTGTTATGTGTTTGTGGCATTAAGGGGAGCACCCTTCATCAAGTGGTATCAGAGTGAGAAGTTCCTGAGTGTGTAAACAAATCGCTGACTGTGAGACATTTTGCACCAGGACTGTGGTTAGGGTTTCAGCACACATCGTGAAAATGCCTCCATGAAGAGAACGTGGCAGAAGAGCTGGTGTTGTGACACCTGAGGTTAGAGAGCTCCAGAGACAAGTGCAAGCATTGCAAGAAGATATTTGCACAGGAATGAATCTTAATGTTAGAAACGAAATTGAGGATGAAGCCGAAGAAGGAAATGATGATCAAGAAGAAGTTGAAGTTTTGAATCCAAAAGAAGAAAGGCTTTTCCGAGCCATTTCCAAGATTAGGAAAATACCTAAGATTGAGGTTCCTGCATTTTCATGGAATCTTAACCCAGAGGAGTTGATTGACTGGATCAATGAATGTGAAGAATATTTTGAGTATGAAGATATTGAGGATCCTAATCAGGTCAAGTTTGCTAAGGCCAGACTGAAGGGTCATGCGAAGATCTGGTGGCAGGAGATCCAATTGGAGCGAAATCGAAGAGGAAAGGATAAAATCACAAGATGGGATCAGATGGTGGATAAGTTGAAGTGACAGTTCATTTCTATTGATTATGAGCTTGACCTAATGAAGAAAATGCAAAGTTTGAAGCAAGCAGGAAAATCTGTTTAAGAGTATACGGAGGAGTTCTATCGAATCCTCATCCGAACAGGCCATGCGGAAGCTGACAAGGAGAAAGTTTCCCGTTACCTTAATGGGTTGAGGCTGAGCATTCAGGAGGAGTTGAACCTGATTCAAATGTATAGTATTGAAGAGGCCTACCAATTTTCCCTAAAGGTAGAGGAAAAGTTGAACAAGAAGTTTGAAAGCAGGAAAAGCGGAAGAGGTCACGGTGGAAGATCTGGTGGACGATCTTATGGAGGCCAAAATGAAGATTAGAAAAAGAAGGATGAGGCCAATAGTAGTTAGGTTCAGAGGGGAAATAATTTCAATCAAAATAATAGAGATCAAAGAGGAAGAGGATGAGGACAAGGATAAGGAAGAGGAGGCTTCCGTGGAACATGTTTTCACTGTGGAGAAGAAGGTCATAGGGCATATGAATGTCCTCAATGCCAAGGAAGAATAGATAGGAGAAATGAAGGCCAGGCTAGAGTTGCACATGTAGATGAAGATGCCAGATCGTCACATTTTGAAGATGCTGAAAGAGGAGAAATGATAATTAACAGAAGAGTCATGCTGAGTGGTGAGAATGAACCTGAACAAAGGAGCCTATTTCGCACCAGGTGCAAGTGTGAGGGTAAGTGTTGTGATGTGATTATTGACAGTGGAAGCAATGACAATTTGGTGTCAGAAGAGATGGTGACAAAGTTGAAGCTCAAGAGATAGAAACACCCACATCCATATCGGATTGCCTGGGTACAGGATGACCACAAGGTCATGGTCAATGAACAATGCCTCGTGGAGTTCAAGATTGGCGGATACCATGATGAGGTACTGTGTTATATCATATCTATGGATGTATGTCATATGTTGTTGGGTAGACCATGAGAGTTTGATAGATGTGTTGTACATGATGGTTGTGCGAATACCTATTCCATGACAAAGGATGGAGTGCGACATAAGCTAAAGTCATTGAATGACATAGAAGAAAAGGTATGTGGTAGTGAAAGAATAACTTTTGTTGATGGAAGAAAGTTCCTAGATGGTATGAGGCATGAGCATGTGTGTTTTTCTTTAATTCCAAAAGTTGGTAAGGAGGAAGTAGAAGATGTTCCTATAGAAGTTGTGGATTTTTTGAATGAGTTTCAGGATATTGTATCTGATAATGTACCTGATGGATTACCACCGGTCAGGAAGATCAGTCATCAGATGGACTTGATTTCAAGAGCAAGTTTGCCAAATAAGGCAGCACACAGAATGACACCTGCAGAAAGTGAGGAGATGAATAGACAAGTACATGAGTTGTTGTAGAAAGGATTGATCCATGAGAGTCTGAGTCCCTCTACTGTACTAGCGGTATTAGCACCAAAGAAGAATGGAGAGTGGAGGATGTGTATAGACTCTAGGGAAATAAACAAGATCACAATCAAGTACAAGTTTCCATTGCCACAAATGGATGATATTATGGACTGTTTGAGTGGAGCTATGTATTTCTAAAAGATAGATCTGAAGAGTGGATATCATCAGATTCGGATCAGAGAAGGAGATGAATGGAAGACTGCCTTCAAGACAAGGGAAGGATTGTACGAGTGGTTAGTCATGCCTTTTGGGCTAACCAATGCACCAACCACTTTCATGCGGCTCATGAACGAGGTTCTGAAAGAATTTCTGGGTAAGTTTTTCATTGTTTACCTAGATGATATTTTGATTTTTAGTAAGACATTGGAGGAGAATATGATGCATATTTGTATGGCATTTGAGAAGCTGAGAGAAGAGAAATTGTTGATAAATTTGAAGAAGTGCAGTTTTGTGAAGAAGGAGTTAGTGTATTTGGGATTTGTAGTTTTAGCAAAAGGTCTGAAAATGGACCTAGAGAAGGTACAAGCTATCCTTGAATGGACTAGTCCAAGGAGTGCTACTGAGGTACGATCTTTTCATGGTCTAGCTAGTTTTTATAGAAATTTTATCAGAAATTTCAGCAGTATTTGTGGACCCTTGACTGAAACAATGAGAGGGGATAGAAAAGAGTTTAAGTGGACTAATGGGGCAAAAAAGAGTTTTCAATTGTTGAAACAAAATGTTATAGAACAACCTGTTTTAGCACTCCCAGATTTTAATAAGGTGTTTCAAGTAGATTGTGATGCTAGTGGTATTGCAATAGGAGCTGTTATGAGCCAAGGAGGTAAACCTGTTGCTTATTTCAGTGAGAAGTTAAATGATGCCAAGAGAAAGTATTTTGTTTATGATCAAGAATTTTATGCTATAGTTCAAGCATTAAAGAAGTGGAGACATTATCTTCTTCCTAAGGAGTTTGTTTTATATACTGCCCATCAAGCTTTACAATATTTGAATAGTCAAGGAAAGTTGAATCAAAGACATTTGAAATGGGTTGAATTTTTGCAAAGTTACACATTTATTTTGAAACACAGGATTGGAAAGTCTAACAGGGTTGCAGATGCTCTTAGCTGAAGAAAATTTTTTCTAACAGAGTTACAGATCAAGGTGGTTGGGTTCAAGGAACTCAAGAGTTTATATCTAGAGGATCCTAATTTTGGTGAAGCTTGGAAAGCTTGTACAGAACCTGTTACTCTAGACAGGACTAAGTGGATGGATTTCATCATTCAGGATGGAATATTATTCAAAGGGAGCCAATTGTGCATTCGATAAAGTTCTATGAGGGGAAATCTCATCAAGGAGAAGCATAGCGGAGGATTGGCTAGACATTTTGGTCGAGATAAAACCCATGCTCTGGTTAGTGAGAATTATTATTGGCCACAGTTGCAGCAAGATGTGAAGAAGTTTGTATAGAGTTGCAGAGTATGTCAGATGGCGAAAGCAGTAAAGCAGAATACAGGGTTGTATCAGCCATTACCTATACCAGAGAATCCTTGGGAGGATATCAGTATGGACTTTGTTCTTGGTTTACCGAGGACTCAGTGGGGACATGATTCAATCTTTGTGGTGGTTGACAGGTTTTCAAAGATGGCACATTTCATTCCCTGCAAGAAGACTAATGATGTTGTTCATGTAGCAGAATTATTTTTTAGAGAAGTGGTAAGGCTACATGGTTTGCCAAAGACCATAGTTTCAGATTGAGACACTAAGTTTGTTGGATATTTCTGGCATATGTTGTGGAAGAAGTTGAAGATAGATTTGAAGTTCAGTTCGTCACATCATCCACAGGCTGATGGACAGATGGAGGTGGTGAATAGGAGTTTGGGGAATTTGCTGAGATGTTTGGTTGGAGATAAGCCAACAGGATGGGATTTGATTTTACCACAGGAAGAATTTGCATACAATAATTTTGTCAACAGGAGCACTGGTA
>MU226051.1:6526928-6552498 GCA_018584345.1 Thuja plicata | reverse complement strand
TCTTGCATCACCCAAAAATATGTGTTTTTCTATTCAATAAGGGCTATTTTGTACAAAGCTACTATTTTTGGAAACTTACTATTTTTAGTAAGTTGGTTGTTTGAACTCAGAATGTTCTAATTTTCCAAGTGAAGGTTCATCTTAGTCATATAAGAATGCTAGTTGAATTTCATTGCCAGATCATCTATATTGGCGAAGTTATTAAGGATTTACTGTTGAGATTTTAGGGTGCAAAATCTTTGAGCTCAATTTTTAGGACCTTAGAGGCTTCGTATCAAGGTCTAACCCTCGTTCGACAAGCACTTTGCTAGTCAAGCACTGTAGATCGCAATCTCCCCTTTCTGAAAAGTGGTTATAATAGGCAATCGGAGCTACGGTTCAAAATTTATGGCTTCGGGAAGTTGGGGTACCTAATCTCATATTTTGTAAATATTTAAAGCCGACCCTTTTGTAATAAAAGTGAAAAATAATTAAATGCTAAGGGTAGTCAGCCTTAATGACTAGATTTCTGGAACCTTCTCGGGCGGTGGAAATTGCCTATATAAAGAAGGCCCGTAGTGTTGTCTAGGGCAGTTCGGGGTAGATCTGGGTAATAATTCGAGGCTTTGTCCTACAGAATATTGTAAGGGGAATGCCCATGTGGCTTTGCATATTGTAATTCTGAAAGTTTGTAATTCCACATTTGTGGAGATAATAAGAAGCCCATTTTCTGTTCTTGCAAATTGTTGTTGCTTCTCTGTTTGTGTTATGTGTTTGTGGCATTAAGGGGAGCACCCTTCATCAAGAATATAACATATACACATATAACTCTATGTAATGAACCAAATTATTCAAAATACATAAAAAGAACACCAAGGAGAGACTTGAAACTAAGACAATTATATTAAGTATAATGAGTCAAAATATATAACAATATAACTAAATGATTACACCATTCAATAACTTGCAAAAGATAAAAAAGCCTATCTATCTTATCATGAAATACAATATAATATGAATCTTCTATATCCCTAGAGCTAAAAATTCTGAGCCAACACTTAGGGTCAAAAATTCTAGAACCCTTATCAAAGAGATAAGGAAGGATACTTATAGGAAAAGGAAAACCCTAGAAGATGGCTACATAAAAGATTTCCTTCTTAGCAATTAATATAATCCTTTTTCCCATTGATCTTTCACAAAAAATCATGAAAAGACCTTATTCGAGGCACGTCCATCAAGACCCAAGAAACAACCAATCAAATAAATGCAGAACAATCATGACATAGGTAAAAGAAACCCCAAAATAGCAAGTAGAACACAAATATATAAGACCACCATGATGCATTAAAAGATACCATGACTATAGAAAACATCTCAGTGACTCAAACCACACCATTAAATTTGATCCAAAGACAAGAAACCTCAAACCACTTGTAGGAAAATCTGCAACACGCAACCATAACTAGAAACCCTCGTAAACACATTTGAAATTTTGAAAATCCATGAAAATGGCTAGTCCCTGGCATGAAACCCATATCTACAGCTATGATCAAGTCCTTTATCCACCTTTAAAACACAACTGTGTATGTAATTTAAGTAACCCGGGTCTTGATCAAATTCTTCCACGCAACAGGCAGGCGTCCTTAAAGACTAGATGATGAGAAACTTATCCATAAGGCTTTATGCATACTTCACAATCCTTTTAAAATTTATATGTCCTTTACTTAATTTACTAACCTTTGGGACCATGACATCTTAAAATGCCATGCGTCGACCAAGTGCAATGCCTTGAAAGATATCGAACGATCATCTTCGCATCAAACATTTATGTCCAATGTTAGATCTCAACAACTTGAATTGTCTTTTACCTTACTCATGGTTACACAACTGTAGGTCCCACAAACTTAGATAGGACACATATCATGGTTCCATGCAATCTCAAGAAAATCTATGAATCCTTTCTTTTTTTCATCGTGAGTCAGTGACAAGCATTGATCATCTTAGATCTGCTTTACTTTTAACTCCTCTACTCAGTGGTGACCAAGAAACGTGATAGTACCTCACACACTCACAACCCTTTTCTCTAACCACCACTATCCTGCATGAGTTAGGGACACTAACTACCATTTTTTAATCGCACACTTGCCAACATTAACTATTACCTTCCTTAACTATAGCAATGTCGCAACAACTGTCAATCATGCACTCGTTGGTCAACCTACTAACCACTTCCATTCTGCACGAGTGAGTGATGATGCGCCACTTGGAACCTCTATCACATGACTTGTGTTGATCAGGCTGACACATATCAAGCATTCACAATGCCTTGATCATTATAAGGATTCATCTCGACCATGAAGGGATAGCACCCACTGTAGGTTTAAATTTGACTTGCTTGCCAGATGTAAAATTTAATGAAGTTACTCAGGGACATTATTACTTAGGAAAAATTTAATAATCAAGCCCTACATGACTTAGGAAACATGAAACCTTAAAGGTCTAAGTGATAAAGTGGCCCCACTTGGACATAACAAATATAAAGCACATGGGTAAAAGGATTTTAAGTGAAGTGAAAAGGTAACTTTATTTTATAACAAGTCTATGAGGGTTTAGGATTTTTCATTAAAATTTACTCAACAAGACCTAGGGTTTAGGCCAAAGACCTAAAATAATTTTCATAAACTAGAGGGAAAGGCATGGGACCATAAAATTTTTAAAAAGGGTTTGTTGTTGTTTGAAACATTTTATGCTACTTAAAAGGTACCAATATACCTTGAGAATGATATTAGGAATGGGTAGTTCCTAGTTTGAGAGCTCTCCATGGTAACTAGGCCAACTGTAGGGACAAGACTGCCCTCTGCACTTATGGCCCTATTGAACAAAGGTGCGTACACGTAATCTAGAAAAATATTCTCTATACAACTCTTTATTACTCTGGATTTTAACAACAGATTGTATAATAAAGTGCTAAGTGCTAACCAGACACTCATTGACTCTTAATTATCATATGGGACAACAAACAACAACCACAAATAATAGGGAACTTTGATTTGATTTTGATGTTTAAAAGGCATAAGAAAGCCAAACACTATCAAACATGCATCAACAAAGACAGAAATAGTTCTTAACCAGTGCCTTATCCATTCAGTAACTCTTCAATGAAAATACTGAAACAAAAAAAAACCTATTGGCAAAGACTCGCAACCATCAATACAAGTATCTCAGATCATACACTTACTTATAAAATCCTTATGTAGATACATCAAATCAATCTATGTTATATCCAAAGTATGTTTAATCTGATCCTAGATTAGAACTATGGAATAGATCATATACATAGATAACTCTATGTAATGAACTCAAAGATTCAACACTCATAAAAAGAACACCAAGGAGAGACTTGAAACTAAGACAATTATATTAAGTATAATGAGTCAAAATCAGTAACAATATGAATAAATGATTACACCATTCAATAACTTGAAAAAAATCTAAGAAGCTATCTATCTTATCATGAAATACAATCTAACATGAATCTTCTATATTCCTGGAACTAAAAATTATGAACCAACACTTAGGGCCAAAAATTTGGGAACCCTTACCAAAGAGAGAAGGAAGGAGACTTATAGGAAAAGGAAAACCCTAGAAGGAAGTTACAGAAAAACTATCCTTATCAGAAATTAATATAGTCCTTCACTTGCTATTCATATTTCTCAAAAAGATCATGAAAATAAGTGATTTGAGGCACATCCATCAAGCCACAAGAAACAACCAATCAAATAAATGCATAACAGTCACAACATGGGCAAAATAAACCCCAAAATAACAAGTAGAACAGAAACATATAAGACCACCATGTTGCATTAAATGATACCTTGACTCTTGAGAACATCCCACTCACTCAAATGACTCCATTAAATTTGATACAAGGATGAGAAACCTCGACCCAATCCCACAAAAATCTACAACACACAACCACTGCTGGAAATTCTCAGAAATGCATTTGAAATTTTGAAAATCCATGACAATGGCTAGTCCATGGCACAAAAATTATATCTATGGGTGAGATCAAGTCCTTTGTCTACCTTTAAAACACAATAGTGGATGTAATTTAAGTTATCCAGGCCATGATCATATTCTACCATGTGGCACATAGGTGTTATGCCTCAAAGACTAGATGACAAGAAAATTATCCATAAAGCTTTATGCCTATTGCATGATCCTTTCAAACTTATCCTTCCTTTATTTACTTTACTAACCTTCAAAACCATGACGTCTGAAAATGTCACACGTCAACCAAGCATAATGCCTTCAAGGCTATTTCACGATCATCTTCACACCAAGGATTTATGCCTGCCATTAGATCTCAGCAACTTGAAACCAATTTTACACTACCCATGGTTTTGCAACTGCAGGTCCCCAAAACTCATATAGGACACATGGAAAGATTTCTCATGCTCACAGCCCATTTCTCTAACCGGTACTAACCTGTGTGAATGAGAGACACTAACCAGAATCATTTAGTCTCCCACTTTCCAACATTAAATGTTACCTTCCTTAACTATAGTGACCTCATAACAATCATCAGTCGCACACTCGCTGGTCAACCTACTAACTGCTTCCATCCTATGTGAGTGAGAGAAAAATCACCACTTGGCCCTTCTGATCCATATCATCACAAACACAGGTCTCACCATTCTCCCTGTGGCACTTTACTATTAGCTCTAAGAAATCTCTGTTGTCCTCTAACCTACATTGACTAGGCTGGACACATGTCAAGCAAGTGTAATGCCTTTATGACTTAATCTTCTCACATCTCTCAATTGAGGCTTTACGCCATCCATCAGATATAATCTAACCTATCTAGACTTTATCTTTACCCTTGGGCAAAAAATTTTAGTCTCACTTAACTAGGAATGACACATGTCTGCACAGTGTATCACCTTGAAGGTTAATCATTTATCATCTTTTCTTCAAGGATTCACGCTGACCACACGATCAAATCAAACTTACTATCTCTTTACTTGCCTTTGAAACCTCGGAGATGATGAAATCAACAATGCTACATGACAATTAGGTGTTATGCCTTTATCAATAAATATCTTCATCTTGCACATAAAGGCAAAGTGCAAATCATCGACCCATTTAGATCAGAATTATCTTTAACCTATCGGTAGTCCTAGCAACTTTACTCATGCCAGAAAGGTGCAATGCCTTGATGGCTATCCAGTGTGCATCTTTTGATTGAGGCTTCATGCCAACCATAGGATCCTTTCTGACATGATCACTTGATAACCGACCACAAACAAGCCCTAGACCTAATAGTTTTCCACGTGTCGAAAGAGTGTAATGCCTTGATCATTAAAAATATTCATCTCGGCAATGAAGGGATAGCGCCTATAGTTGGATTAAAATAGACATGCACGAGAGATGTAAAAGGTTATAAAGTTAACCAGGGACATTAGAACTTGGGAAAAATTAATCGTAGACCCCTCTAAGACCTTAGGAAATAATAAAAAGGGATGGCCCTGATTGGACATAAAAAATAAGCACAATGGTTAAAAGGATTTTAAGTGAATCAAAAGGGTAACGTCATTTTATAACAAGTCTATGAGGGTTTAGGTTTTTTCATTGAAATTGACTCAACAAGAAATAGGACTTAGGCCAGAGACCTAAAATAAATTGAAAAAACCAAAGGGAAAGGCACGGGACCATAAAATTTTAAAAAAAATGCTAACAGTGGCTCTGACTGGGGAGGTATGTGTCATGCAAGTATGACAAGAATTCAGAAATTTTGGGATAAGAAGACCACCAAATCAAAATAAAATAACATAAAACACACCCCATAAACTACAAAAAACCTATTTAAAACCTATTTTAATGGATTTGAGACTTCAAGAGAAGTAGAAATTTAGAAACTGTCCATTAAATGGCAGCTCCAAAGTATTTCTAGCCAAATCTTTGAGAATGTAAGAATCTGAACCCCATTTTCTATCAATCATATATTATCCAAGCCATATAGGATCAAACTTGCAACATTTTCCTTTATCTTCAAGTCTGGAATTCCACATCAAGACCAAGTCATCAACTACAAAATTTCTGAGAGTTGTTCTTTTGTCAAACAATTTCTTACACTACAAATTTAACTTAACATTTATGTCATGTGCATACCTCCTTGATTTAGCTAGCTTTAGCAAATCATCCACTCTGATTCTCATTTCATTATCTAAGTCAACATAATATTCCTGGACAAATTTATACATCTGCAACCATTTGTTTTGGGGTAACCTAGCATGAATACAATATACCAAATCTAAAGCTGCAAAACCAATGTCCTTCTTCATTGCCACTCTATCAGTCCACGGTGCATGCTGCAACTTTGAATCCCAGACCTTCTTATTCTTATCCAGTACTCTTTTCATAACCTTAATTAGGATTGTATTGATTGATTCAGCCTTACCATTCCCTTATGGATGATATGGGGATGAGTAAGAGACCTAAATCCCATAGTGCTACTAAAAAGCATTAAATTCTTCTGACCTAAAACACATTGCATTGTCCACCATAATAGTCTCTAGACACCCAAATATAGTTAAGATGTTTTGCAACATGAAATCAATCACAACCCTACTAGTATCTCTTTTAGTGGGGATTGCCTCAAACCACTTGGTAAAATATTCAATTGCTACTAAGATCAATGAATGACCCCCACTAGACTTGTTTGGTATCTCCCCAATGAAATCCATTCCTCATTTATGAAAAGGTGTCTCAACTATAACAAACTTCAAAGGAAAATTCCCACTAAATTTAAGCTTACCTGCAAATCTTTGGCTAGCATCACATTTCTTAACATATTTGTGAGCATTATTGAAAATGGTTGGCCACCAAAAGATAGATCTTATAATCTTGTGTGTAGTAGTATTAGCAATGTAATGGCTGCCATATTCACCATCATGCATCTATTCCAACAGGCTTTTAGATTTTTCAAAATATACACATTTAAAAAATACTCCTTCATTGCCCCTCCACCACAATTGACGTTGAATTATAGAATAATTTATGACATGCAACTTAGCAAAATGGTTACTTCCAATTTTAGGCTGAGGGATCTTGTCAATTGCATTTACCCTTTCAGGCTCGATTCTGACTCCATCTTTAGACACAATGTTCCCCAAAAGCTTTCCCTCTGTCACCCCAAATACACACTTCTTTGGTTAAAGGAAAGCCCATATTCCAATGCTCTCACAAAGATCTTCTCGAGGTGACTACAATGTTGATATTATTTTGTTCAATAAGCAGTAAGATCATCTTGATAGAATCCTAGGAACTTATTTATGAAATCTACAAATGCCACATCCATGGCTCCCTGAAAAGTAGCCCCATTATTTGTCAAACGAAAAGGCATTCTAACATAAATGTAAGTTCCCCAAGGTGTGGTGAATGCATTCTTGAATTGTTCAAATTCCTTGACCATGACCTGATTATACCCTAAAAATCCATCCAACATAGACAAAAAATCTGATCTAGTGACTCTTTTCAGCATAGCTTCTATGTTAGGCAACCCATAGTTGTCCTTTAATGAATTAATGTTCAAATTCTTGAAGTCTACATAAAGTCTAATATCACTATTTTTCTTTCTTACCAGCACCATACTTGATACTCATGTTGAATGCCTTATTGGCTTGATTATTCTAGCATCCCTCATCTTCTTCATTTCTTCTTGCATCTTGGGCACTAGGGTGACATTGATAGGTCTTAATTTCTGTCTAAAAGGCTTTGTTCCTTCTTTCAAAGGAATCTCATGTTGGAAGGGATTTTCTCTATATGCCTTTAAATCAACATAAGACCATGCAAAGACATTCATAAGCTTTCTAAGAAGCTCAACTAACAACCCTCTAATTTTAGGAGACATTTTTTTACCTATATATACCTTCTTTGGAGCTTCATCTCTCCCTAAGTTTACTTCTTCCAAGTCCTTAGGCTTGTTCACAACCCTTGTAGAAAAAGGCTTCTCCCTATTGTCAAAGGATTTCTCAATCATAACCAATCCCTCATAAACCTTGTTTGATTTCAGTTGCAAGACATATTTACCAAAAACAATTTATCTACCACCCACAGTCTCTAGATATCAACTGAAATCCATCTCTTTATTACCAAAGTCTGAGTCACAATTCAAGAATCTCAAGATATACAAATCATCTTCAAAGACCTTCCAATTATAAACATTGTCTAGGATGGATGGCCTAGATTTAACCTCTATCCTAGAGATCCCTTCAAAAGTAATATCTTCTTGCCTTAAAGCAATATTGGCTAATAAGTCTTCCATTTTTTTTTTACCTTTGTCCATCCAATCAAGGCCAAAAGCATCAAAGTTTTTATCTTCATCCCAAACAATATTTTTATACTACTTCAATCTCTGAATCTTTGAAGCATATTTAGATCTTATCTGAGAGATTACTAACTCAAAATCACCAATTAATATGAGAACCCTAACATTGTTTCTTGAAGCTAACCTTAATCCAATTAGTAGAGCCTCACACTCTTTAATATTATTAGTACATCTAAATAGAAAAGTGAATGAGAACTTGAAGGTCTTACGCTAGGAGCTATTAACAACACTCCTGCACTAGCTCTTTCTTTTGAGCTTGCACCATCAAAGTACATTGTGCACAAATCATTTATGTCTATTAGGCTATCCCTCTACTCAAATAATAACATATGCTGAATTTCCCCTTCAACATTCCCATCTTGGACTTGGAAAGATCCAATGTGAGTACTAAGAAACAATTCATGTTATCATCTTCATTTTTCTCAATCATGTGACGAGTTCTAGTTTCTCTTGATACCTTAATGTTTTTACCAGCAATATCAAATCTAGCAAAGGACAAGTCAGATTGAATACTTCCTCCCATTGAAGCAATCCACTTTCTTGACACTAGCATTCCACACCGAGGAGGAATATCCACAACTAAGACACTCATTATTAGCATCTTCTCTAGACATGCAACTAGTGTATAGGGAAAAGTTTTAATAGTAACTATGATAGGAACCTCTCTAGAGTCCATTGCTTGACATCTTCCATGAGGAGAATCAAACTGTAGTCCCATTGATTACATTATCTCTACAGGAATGGCAATATTTGATGCTCTTGAGTCTATCATGCAATTTTTTAGATTCTTACCATTTATGACTAGAGTTAAGAAGAAAGGATCCACAACCCCAAAGGAGTGTTCACATGATTTTTATTTAAGAAAACCTTAGCGATCTTGGAGACAATTTCCTTCGAATATTTTCCATTATTGTCAGATTTATCCTCTTTATTTCCCATTTTCTCATTCTTGTCCTCTCTCTGAGTAATTGAAGATGTAATTCTATTCACCCATGTCAAAGTCTTTTCCTTATGTTCTTGAATCCTCATCATTTCAAGAAGTGGAACCTTGACAGTGATTTGTGACAACAAATGCCCCATATCAAAAGGGCTATATCTAATATCAGAGATTTCTTATCCCAAAGTAACAACATTTCCATCATCCACTTTATTAGCCATACGTGGCTCCATTTATTTTTTATTCTTTTTGGAAGATGCGGTAGGCATTTGTGGCATTTTTGTTTTTACCTTGTGGATAAGATTTCGATTATTGGTTTTTTCTTCTTTCCTAACCTTTGTTCCTTTGACACCTTCAACAAGTTTTTTCTTTCCTTGTTCTTTCTTAGTGTCTATTGTTGCTTCACTCATAAATATACCAATTGGTCTGCCATCTACATTACCAACTGTCCTTCTTATCAAATTATAGTTACTCCTTACTTGAGTAACCATGTCTACATTAATTTGTACAATCTCTTCATCTGAAGGTCCTCTCACTACAAAAGGCTCCTTTCCCCGTGTGACATTACACCTTATGTAATCAATCTCTTCTTCTTCATCAGATGAAGACAAGTATTGACCTCCATCCTCCTCATCAAAATATTCTTCTCTTTTCAAGAGTGAAGAGGAAATTGCACAACCACTAACATCATATAGTTCATCCTCTTCCTCCTTCTCTTGTTGTGACTCACTTGTAGTTATATTCAAAGATAGTGCACAATAATCAAGATTGTGTGGGGATTGACATGTTGTGCACCGTGAGAAATCATCACAAGCATTAACAAAATTTATTTTTAAAGGGTCAAGAGTGTTACCATCAGGATTGTCTTTTCTTTGTGGGTGAATAGGCTTCCCATATTTCCACTAGGTAGTATACGGATAGTTCTAAATTCTTTGCTACCTATTGAAGTTATTTCCAAATGTCTTGTCGTAGTTATCAGGAAATCTAACATTCTTGCTTTGAGAAGGATTCAAACTATTTATAGAATTTAGAATCTAGTTCATCTCAACCTCATCTTTAGGCTTAGTAGCAGAGGAGCTATCTAATTCTTTTATAACAAGCTTCCAATATTCTCTTCTGCCCAACATCCCAGACACTCATATTTGTCTCAATATTCACTGCTATATTATAGGAATCTTTAAGAGTCCTAGGATTATTGTCTCTAAGGAGGTAACTCATTTTGGAATCAAAGTAATTTAGATAAATGGCAATACAAACCTTATCATCAAGCCTCATACCTTGTAAAATTTTATGCATGGATTTCTAAAATCTTGTATTGAATTTAGAAACATCATCATTCTGATTCTTTTTTATATTATTAAATTCATTCAAATAAATCCCTCATTTGTCTTATCACCATACTTTTCTTTAAAACAACCCTTTAATTCATCCATAGACCTAAAAAACCCATAAGGCAACCCTCTAAACCAATCCGTAGCATCCTCCACTAAATACTGAATAAAGAGTTGCATTAAGACATCCCCATGCACAATCTCATAGTCATCCATCATATCAATAAACTTTTTTAGATGTTCTACACAAGTAATAACATTATTCCCAAAAAACTTGGGAAGTTTATCTCTAATTTCTTTAGGGAATATATTAGGATATCCAGGGATATCAAGGAAAGAAAATTGTTTGTACCTTTTCAATCTGATAAGTAGATACCCTGGCATTTGATGGTGTAGATCCCTCAACACCACCATTAGAAGGCCTAGAAATTTGTCTAAGAAAATCCACCTTCTTTTTCATCTCCATAGAAGTAGCCTCCAACTCTCCCTTTTCAAGCTCTTTAGCTATGATTTCTTTATCCATTCTAGCCTTTTCTAGATCAGTATAAAACTTAGACATTCATTCTAAGGGAGCCTTAGGGTTCTTAGGTTCATCTATTTGAACTCCTGTCTCCTTTTTTTACCTTTATTCTTAGGTTCCCTAGTGTCAAGGACTTGTCGGATGACTCTTCAGCTTGTTTAGGTTCTTCAATATAGTTTATTTCTTCCAACTTTGACAATTGCATCCACTTTTTCTCAAGAAAAAATTGATCATGTCTGATCTTATTTTTTTTTCTCTTTTTCTCTTCTTTGTCTGATGGCAATTTTCTCCTGTATTCTCCTACCCAATTCAACAATCTCATCTGCCACACTATAATAATCAAGGAGAGTAGTATCACATTATGAAACTTCCTTGTAACTAGGATAATGATAATCTTCATATGCACCCAATCCCAAATCTATAGCCTCTTCATATTCTGATACATTTACTTCATGACTGTGTTGGATTGGCTAATCTTGTCTATTGTTATCCTCTTGTATCTCATTTTGGGGGACTCTTATTTTCTTCATTCCTTTCCTTGGCTGATCAAAATTAGAGGTAGTTGGAAATCCATCCTCCAACTTATCTTTAGGATGTCTTCTCACCCAGGACCTGGTATTTATATTTCTCATATTGAGAAAGTGTGTATAAAATACAATATGTTATTTAGCACTGTTATAGAAAAAACTCAGACTCACCACCCAACAAGTTGGGAAAATACTACATTAACCAAGATGAATATTAAAAATAAGGAAACTCATAGGACAAGGAAAAGAACAATATTTCTATATGCTTCCAATGGTTAACCACTATGAAATGAGGACACTATATTGTATTCCCCAGTGGAGTCACCATTTTGTTGGTGTTTGAAAACATTTATGATCCTTAAAAGCTACCAATATACCTTGAGACTGATATTAGGAATGATTAGTTCCCAGTGTGAGAGCTCTGCAATGTAACTGGTCCAACTGTACGGACAAGACTTCCATCTGCACTTCTAAGATTTTTAAACCAAGGTGGGTACACCTAATCTAGATAGATATTCTTGATACAACTCCTTATTACTCTATATTTTAATAGAAAAATGTGATAAGAAAGTGCTAAGTGCTAACTAGATGCTCATTGACTCTCCATTATCACATGGGACAACAAACAAAAACCACAAATAATAGGGAACTTTGATATGGTTTTGATTTTTAATAGGAAGAACACATCCAAACTCTATCAGACATGTATCAACAAAGAGTGAAATAGTTCTTGACCAATACCTTATCCATTGGGAAACTCTTCAGTGCAAATACTAAAATAGAAAACAACCTATTGGAAAGACTCATAGCCATAAATGCAAGTACTCAGACATACACTTACTTATAAAATCCTTATGTAGATACATAAAATGAATCTATGTTATATCCAAACTATATCTAATCTGATCCTAGATCAGAACTATGGAATAGAACATATACATAGATAACTCTATGTAATGAACCATAAGATTCAAATCTCATAAAAAGAACACCAAGGAGAGACTTGAAACTGAGACAATTATATTAAGTATAATGAGTCAAAATCTCTAAAAATATGACTAAATGATTAAACCATTCAATAAATTGCAAAAGATCAAAGAAGCTATCTATCTTATTAGGAAATGTATTCTAACATGAATCTTCTATATCCTTGGAACTAAAAATTATGAACCAACACTTAGGATCAAAATTTTTGGAACCCTTAACAAAGAGAGAAAGAAGGAGACTTATAGGAAAAGTAAAACCCTAGAAGAGGGTTAAATAAAAATTGTCCTTCTTAGCAATTAATAAAGTCCTTTGATTCTTGTTGATCTTTCTCCAAAAGATCATGAAAATACCTAATTCAAGGAACATCCCTCAACCCACATGAAACAACCAATCAAACAAATGTAGAATAGTCACTACATGGGAAAAAGAAACCCCAAAATAGAAAGTATATTAGAAACATATAAGACCATAATGCTGCATTAAATGATACCATGACTATAGAGAACATCCTAGTCACTCAAACAACACCATTAAATTTAATCTAAGGATAAGAAACCTCAAGCCACTCCCAGAAAAATATTCAACATGCAACCACGGCTAGAAACCCTCAGAAACACATTTAAAATTTTGAAAATCCATGACAACGGGTTGTCCTTGGCATGAAAACCATATCTATGGCTGAGATCAAGCCCTTTTTCCACCTTTAAAACATAACTATGAATGTAATTTAAGTTACCTTAGCCCCAATCAGATTCTACTAGGAAGAACATAGGCGTGATGCCTCGAAGGCTAGATGCAGAGAAAATTCTCCATAAGACTTTACACCTACCACACGATCCTTTCAAACTTATCCATCCTTTACTTACTTTACTAACCTCTGGGACCACAAAGTTAGAAAATTCCATGCATCGAGCAAGCGCAATGCCTTAAACACTATCTAACAATCATATTTGCATCAAGGATTTATGCCTACCATTATATGTCAGCAACTTGAACTACCTTTTATCTCACCAATGGTTTTGCAATTGCAGCTCCCACAAACTCAGATAGGACACATGGAAATTTGTTGCACACTCGTGAACCATTTCTCTAACCGTTTCTAACCTACGTGAGTGAGCGACACTAACCACCATCGGTTAGTCATGCACTCACCAGCATTAACTATTACCTACCTTATGACTGCTCAGTATAATACATTTTCACTTAAGGATTATGCATCCTTTTGACAATGATTTTGTAACAAAATAGGTCAGTTATCATAGTAGAAATAATATGCTGAACTCATTGAATAGTCAATTAGGGATGTAAACTTCAAATAGCGTTTGCAAATTATATGCTCTAATCTCTGTTAGAAGTCATCACTTCCTACTCAAACTAAAAAGCTTGGAGACATACTAAACTAGGAACTATAATGAGAAATTTAATCTAAAGCTTTGAAGAACAACACATTATGGAAGTAAACTCAACTATTTACTTATGCCCCAGGAACAATCAACAGTTCTGTTACCAATGGCTACAGGAGCAATAAATTCGTAGATGCTTTGAATGAACTCTGAACTAATTCATACTGATAACTCTGAAACTAGTTCCTACTGACTATGAACTACTTCACCTCCTGCATGGGCCCCCACATAAGAGTGAATAGAATAAAACTCAAATATGAAAAACTAAAGATCTCATTTAATTGCAAAGCATGAACATAACATGTAACAACAAGTTTGTATTTCTTCTACAACTAAATTACAAAACTATTATAGAAAACTAACTAATTCTTCTACTGCTAGAGTTTCAGTAGTCAACTTATTTAAAGGAAAACTACCACTACAACCTAAATCTAAGATCACTCCATCAGATGAGGATCGTAATCAATACAAAATATCTCATAATAGAATATGGTAGTTAATCAGTAAATTGTCCAAGAATGTAGCACATGATGGCTCTTGATCCGCGCGCGGCATGCAACAGGAAACTGCATTGACCCAGTCTTCCAACGGAGATCTTGCAATAACGCTTCACCTAGCTCACATGATCTTGACTGGTTTAGCCCAAGGTCTATGGTGAGAATAACCGACCTTGACTTCTTCAGTGCCACAATGCTAGACTTTAGAACTTCTCCATTGATTCCTGCAAAAGGATTATCGCACACATACCATCTTCGACACATATATATATCTTTATCACTAATATTTAGAATAAATTATTAAACTTAATTAATTCTCTTGCAAGACATATGGCTACAGGAAGGATACTACCTACAAGCATAGCATAGGAAAGGAATCATTTATTTAGTATATTACTTCTGTATTTTATCATATAAGATCATGATTTCCAAGCATCATACTTCCATAACCTTTTACCATCTAACTTCCTACTTATGTCCTTTTCATAAATAAAATATATATTAAAACCATAAGTTCAAGTATCAGCTGTAAGTAAACTTGTTAAAAAGATAGTAAAAAGTGTTATAAAAGATGGCCATTAGATCGGCTTATCATTCCCCCTAACTGGGCTATTGCTGGTCTCTAGCAATCATGAAGTTCTTTCTCCTGATTCCTCAGTAAAATGGCTGAAGTATCCATGAGTGTTTCTTATCCTTTCCCACCACTACTCTTCCTAGGCTATGCCATAGTCCTCTGCTATTTCATTCACTGACATCAAGGGATGTAGAAATAGAGGTGGTTGGAACCTCAGTTGAATCCAATAGTTTTGCAGTGTTTTTCCCATTGATACATACCGTGGAGCCCTTTGAGTAGCAAGGATTAAGTTCTGAGGGGAATGTGGCTCCCTAATTTTTAAATCATGTGACATTCCCATCCACTTGCGCTGACATGCCAAAATTGCATCACCAATATATTGGGGCGAATACTGATCCCAATCTAATTACACCTGTTCCCTAACTGGTTTAACCTTATTGGATCCACTTGGATTTAGAGTGATCAAAATCCAATTGATATAGGTTCTCCTAGAATCTTGTATCTCAAGTTTGATCATCAATGGGATGTCTATCTCCTTGTTTCTATATGGTAGAGCCTGATGCTCTCTATTTATTTCATTTTGAACCCAGGACATTACTGCCCTTAACTGAACATCCCCCACATACAAAACGAGAGTTCCACTCCTGATCATTGGGTATAGAAAGATTGTGCAAGTACAATTTACATAGTGAGTTTTTGATGGCCATTGCGGCTGACTAGAAAGCATCATAAAACTCATGTGGTGTTTCCACTGAAGGATTCAACCCCTCAACGACCCTAGTCATCTGAAAATTGATAGATTGTTCTCTTAAAAATACGACATAAAATGGGGATGGCGATCTACATGCCATTACTTTAGGAATTAATTCAATTATCTTTTGAACCCTTTCTTCCAGTACTGCTGCCTAATCTTCTTTTTTTTTAAGTTGATGAGCTTGCTCATTAATAGTTTTCTGCAATTTTTCTTTCTCCAATCCTCATTGGGATTTTTCCCACAAGAATTGTTGATGTAAGTGTAATCCTACAACTAAGGGGGTAGATAAATATACCAGTGTCATTGGTCCTTGATGAAATATATCAATCCATTCAATTTCAATCTTAGGCACAGGTTTAGGCACTCTAGGCTGAGGAGGTGTAGTCTGTGCTATTTCTATCTTATCCTGATGTGGGAAAGGATTCCCTTTTCATACAACAAGAGTTCTGATTGAATTATTTACTTGGAAAGTCTCAGCTGCATCTACCAATGCATCCAAATACTCTTTACTAACCTGTCCTATTATGTTCTCAATCACCTCTTGGTTAAGCACAAGGAATTCATCAGAAGGAAAGCTTTTTGATTCATCCAAATCTTCATCCATGGAATCCTCAAGGTTTTCTTGTATATCAGGGCTATTAAAAAACCCTTCTTCATTATTTGAATCTCCATTACTTTCCACAAGAATGTAATCAATGGTGGGGACATCATTTTCTTTTTCAGGATCCCTCTCAGAAATGTCACCAGTTTCTTCAAATTCCATTTCCTTTATACCACTAGGATTTGCAACCTCCACTTCCTCTACAATGTCTACTTCCCCTTCATTACCAGTATCTGCAACTTCAACTTCCTCTTCTTCCACACGAGGAATTATATGAGTGCCCACCATTTCTACTATGTTCTCCTTATCAGGATTAACCTCTACATCCATGTTTTCTTTCCCAGAAGCAGTATCAATTTCTATTGATTCCTAGTCTACTAGTTCAGGGGAAGATTCAATTTCTATAGTATGAGTAAGTGGGTCAATATTCTTGCTAGAAGTGGTAGTAAGTCGAGGGCTTTGCCTATCAGGGGTTTGAACAAAATTCAGAGGTTTCTTGCATTTTATTTTGTTAGTGGTTGCAGGGGTTCCTTCCATGGTTTCTTCTTTAGCTTCAAGTAGGTTTTTGTCAGATGCAATATCCTCCATCTCAATGCTAGGTTTTGGTTCAGAATTCATTGCCTCCTCTTCTAGGGTTTTTCTTTGGGTTTCCTTAGAAGGTGACTGGGACTCCTCAGCAAGAGAGGTATAAGAATCTATTGTGGCTTTTTTGTGTTTGTTTCTCTTTTTATTGGCAACATGAGTTTCTTCTTTACAAGCCTTCTTCTTGGGCAGTCTTGGGTTTGAGGAGGAAGCTTCAAGATCAATTCATGAGACAACCTTACGAAATCGTATTTCAAAAATTTCCCTTCTCTCGACACCCTGTCCTCTAGGGCCGACTACCCTAGGTTCTAAATTATCCATTTCTAAAAACTCCTCCCATGTGCCTATTGACTGTTTATTCAATTCTTGTTCTATGATAAATTTAATTAAATAGTGATGTGAAATAGCCTAAATTTTTCCTAATTGAACTAGTGCAGCTTGTTTTTATATAATATTGAATAGAAAACTACGTAAACTCACTAGTTGATTGTCATGGCAAAGAGCACTTATAATCTTGAAATGTAATCCATGAAGGTACTTATATTGGACTTCACAAGTAAAGTATTGAATGATGAAGGTGGTTGCTTGCATGTAATCCAAGGGCAATGAGATTCTTGAGGTACCCTTCTTTCTGTCAATATCCAGAGGAGTGTCACCATGAAGAGTAAACTATGCCCTAGCCGATCACACATCAATATCCTTTGACCATCTTTCCCCTTCTTGTGGTAACTTTGTGACTTCTACCACTATCTCCTCTGCAAATTCAATTCTCAACCCTTTTACTACTGCAAACCCACCCTGTAAAGTATTCAGAAATTCATGAGTGATTTCTTCATCAAATCCATTGAGGCTCAGACAATAGTCTAACCATCCTCTTCTACGGAACTTGTTGCAATTGGAAGCTTCTGTTAAAAGAACACTATGATCAGTAAGCTCGTGCCTTTGGAGATCCCCACCCATAACTTCCACTGTCAAAATGTTGCCCTGTAGAATGTATGTCGAAGCTCAAAATGAAGAATTTGGTTGCAGACTGAAGGTACGAAAACTTAGAAATGAATGATTACTAAAGAACACTCATACCAAGAATTAGAGCTATTTAAGAGAAATGAGTTTTCATAATTCATTTGCACGTGTTAAGGTCTGTCACCCGAACATGTCGTGCCCAAATCATTATTACTTAAACTCAACCTCTAATAATTTTTAATTCAATTACAATTGATGACATGATCATAGGTTACAAACTTTATTAAACATTTATCAGCTGTCATTTGGAAAGATTTTGACAAGATAGGAAGTAAATACCATAAAGTGCTAAAATGATTGGAACAATAAACAAACAATAAATAACCCCTCCCTGCAACTAAGTTAAAGGCATGGGTCCCACGGTGCCGCATCTCACAAGAGAAATTAATTAAATAACACTTAACTCCTAAATAAAGTAAATAAAATATGTATGAGAGATCATGCCATCAACCTGGAAAGAGCTACAAGAAGAGAGGCTAGTAATGAGACATGCTTGGATGGAGTGATACGATGGAATGAAAATGGTGGAAGAGAGAGAAGGTGAGGTGAGTTGTTTATTATGGAAAAGGTACTTTTGGGAAGAAAGTATTTATTATGGGGTGAAGAAGACATAGTTTAAAGGGAAGAACAAATACAAGAAACCTACCCATATTCAGCTGCTACAAGAGTCATGTGATCATCAACATTTTGGAATTGCTACAGGAACTCCACGTGACTCTGAGGCTTGTGATACAACTTCAAGTGGTGGCCATTAACCAATAACTTGAACCAAATAGGATCTACTATAGATAATTGAAAATATCCATTTGCAAAGACAACAAAAATTTCATATGGTCCTAACCAATAGGTTTGAAACTTACCAGGAGTATGCTGGTAACAAGAGTCATAGAGAAGAGCCCAATCACCCACAACAAACTGCTTGTCTTTGATAAACCGGTCATACCACTACTTCCACTGCTGCTGAACTAATTCAGTGTTAGACAAAGCAGACTTCCTCCATTCATCCAGACTATTCAAGTAGAGTATTCGCTCCTTCTATGTTCCAGTAAGGTTGAGGTTGAGTTCCAATGTTGTCCGCAATATCTTATGCTTGAACTCGACAGGCATCATTGCAGTCTTATAATAAACTAATTGGAACAAGGTGAATCTTGTAGTATACTTACAAGTAGTTCACAAGGCCCATAGTGCTTCAAGAAGTCTGGCTGCCCAATCCTTTGTGTGAATAGCTACAGTCTTGGTAAGAATGGCCTCCAATTCTCGGTTAGTGACTTCAACCTGACCATTGGCCTACGGATGATAACGAGATGACTTTCCATGGAAAATTTTGTATTCTACCATCAAAGAAGCTATAAGGTTGGAAGTGAATTGCGCCCCTTGATCAGAGACTAACTCCCTAGGAAAACCAAAGTGGGTGAAAATGAACTCATACAAGAACTTAGAAACATTGTTGTCCTAAGGATGCTTCATTGGTCTAGCTTCTCCATATTTGGTGACATAATCAGTGCTGACTAGGATATAGGACTTGCCATGAGAATATGGGTCAATGGGTCCCATGAAGTCAATGCCCAACTTATCAAAGGGTGTTACCACCACTTGAGGTTGTAGGGGCATTTCATCTATCTTAGTAGGCCTCCACATGTGCTAGCATCAATCACATTTCTTAGTATAGTGAGCAACATCTTTGTGGAGAGTTGGCCAGTAATAACCAGTGACTAAAATCTTGAATGTTGTTTGCTTGGTGGAAAAGTGCCCTCTGCATGGTTAATCATGACATGCCCAAAGGATGTCATAAGTCTCATCCTCTCAGATGCATTAGCGCATAACTTGGTCGGCACCAGTGTAAAACATGAAACTAGCAATCCAAGAAAAGTTGAAACTTTTCTCAGCCAACAATCTATTCTATTTTGAAGAAAAGTGAGTTGACGTCTGACTTGTTGTGAGATAATTGGCAATGTCAGCATACCACAGATTCTATGCTCACAATAGGAACAAATGTTCATCCAAAAAATTGTCATCAATGGTAGTAGGATCATCAGGAACATGCAAGTGAGAGAGAAAATCAATGACAACATTGGCTTTCTCTAGCTTGTCGATAATTATGATGTCAAATTCCTGCATGAGTAGCAACCAACAAGCCAATATTCCCAAGATAGATGGCTTATTCATCAGGTACCGAATCGCAGAATGGTCAGTATGGACAAAAATTTGATAACCAATAATATAATGCCTAAAATTATTCAGAGCATAAATCACTGCAAGAAAATCCTTTTCTATCATAGTATAATTGAATTCTTCTCCATGTAGATTCTTACTGATAAAATAAATGGAATTTTGAATTGCATCTTCTTGCTGGCCCAACACTACTTCTATAGCATAATCTGAGGCATCTTTATGAATATGGAATGGAAATCCCCAATTTAGCCCGTACAACACTGGTGCAATTGTCAGAACTTCCTTAAGCTGTAGGAAGGACTTATCACACTCAGAATTCCAAGAAAAATCAGAATCCTTCTTTAAAAAATTATAGAGGGGTGCTACAATTTGGCTAAAATCCTTGATAAACCTTCTGTAATATCCAACATGGCTAAGAAAACTCCAAACATCCTTCTGCTTTTTTGGTGTTGTTAGAGTACTGATTACTGAAATCTTGGTTGGGTCTACCTGGATGCCATCTGAGGAAATAAAATGTCCCAACACGACACCTTCCTCCATCATCATAAATCATTTCTCACTATTAAGAGAGAGATTGTAGTCCTGGAAACACTTGAGGACTCTCTTGAGATTGAGGTTTGCTTCTTCAAAAGTGTTCTCATAGGCTGTAAAGTCATCCATATAGATCTCCATACAATCAGTAGATATGTCAGAGAAAATGCTAATCACAGCTCATTGGAAAGTGGCCGGAGCATTGCATAAACTGAATGGTAAGATGAAATATGCAAAGATTCCCCAGGGACAAGTGAAAGTGGTTTTCTCTTGATCTTCTGGAGCTATTTGAATCTAATTGTAACCACTAAAACCATCTAAGAAGGAAGAGTACTTCTTTCCAGCTAAATTATCAAGGACTTGATCAATAAAGGGAAATGGAAAATGGTCCTTCTTAGTGGTTGTATTCAATTCTCTGTAGTCAACATAGACTCTCCATTTCCCTCCCTTCTTAAGCACAATGACCAAGGGTGAAACCCATTGGCTATAAGAAATGGGGTAGATGAAACTAGCATTTAGAAACTTCTGAAGTTCAGTCTTAACTATGTTGCACAAGATAGGATTAACTCTCCACTGAGGCTATCATACAGGTTTATAATCTAGGCTAATGTAGATCTTATAAGTAAAAATTTTAGGATCTAACCCTTTCATGTCAGTGTAATCCCAGGAAAATTCCTGCTGATGTTCCTATAGCAACTCTAGGATAGCTTTCTGGTGTGACGGTAACAAAGCACTACTAATATTTAACTCTTTACCCAGACTGACTTCAACCTTAATCACCTTGTCTACCAGTTTTATTGGGCCAACTGGAAGAGAAACCATCTCATGTGGTAATAAAGAATGAATAAAGTGGGAGAATACAAAGTATGAACATGTATGTGGAGATGGAAAAATAGTTTCCAAGATACAGTCAGACTATGAGCACCACTGAGGACTTAGACCATATTCATTTGTAACAATGGATTTAATTACCTCATCTTCCTCTTTAGCAGTTAGAAATGGGTCTCTATCAATGACCATGAGTTGATGGATCAAATTTGTTTCTCGATCAAGATCATCTAATTCTGGCCATACAGCATCCTCATCTTGCAACATAGTTTGAGCAGGGGAGTGAAGGGTTAATTTTTTGGTATGTATGCCATTAGAAATTGTCAACTTCCCCGAATGGCAAGCTATGAAGGCATCAGTGGCGGCTAACCATGGTCTTCCTAAAATGAGAGGATACCCACCCATATCGGCTTTAGGGGAGAGAACAACAAAGTCTACTAGATACTCCCAGGAATGTAATGCAACTATGACATCTTCTATTACCCCATCTAGTTTAACAGTAGAGCTATCAGCAAGTTGCAAAATGGTTGGTGTATCTCGGAGGCTGGAAATGTTTAAATGGGATAGTACTTCTTTGGTCATGAAATTTATAGATGCACCCAAATCAACTAAGGCATTTGGGACTTGTATACTTTGGATGGAAATTGTAACCACATGACTCCCAAGATCAAAATACTTGGGGATAGTCAACTTTTCTAACATAAGATTAGACAGCTGTCCAATAACATGAATGGTTTTAGGATCCTTTTTCTTCCTTCTAGGTTGTTTTATGCAAGCTTCCCATATGGCTTTAGTATAAATAGGGACTTCTTTGATAACATCTAGTAAAGGTATTTTTACTATTATATGTTTCAATTGGTCAAGCAAGTCTACTACTGCATGGTTCACTGTGGGTTTAGCTTGATTGGCTAACCTTTGAGGAAATGGGGGCGCTTTGGCTATAGGAGATGGCACATCTTCTTGGTCAACAGGTGGCTCTTCAACCTCGGTTATTATAGGTGGTTGAGGTGAAGCAAGAGTGGTTCCTGATCTCAGATGGATATCATTTAAGGCATAGCTCAGCTACTGAGTGAGCAATTTTCTATTAGGATTAGGATTAGGCTATGCTGGTAGCTTTGTTTTCTTAGGAAGATTATTAGTGGCTATAGGAGGAGGCATTATATCTTGTTGTTGTGGAGGAGGCATTAGGGCTTGCTGATTAGATAGATTAGACCATTGATTGGGTTGTTGCCAGCCTTGCTGAGGTTGCTGCCACCCTTGCTGAGGTTGTTTCCAACCTAGCTGAGGTTGTTTCCAACCTTGTTGAGGTTACTTCCAACCTTGCTAAGGTTGCTACCAACCTAGCTGGGGTGGTTGCCAACCCTACTAAGGTTTCTGCCGCCCTTGGGTGTCCATATTCTGAAAATTCTGCCATTGACTATTATTATTAAAATTATGGAGAGGATCTTGTGGCATACCTGGTCTTGGGGCCCAGAGCCTATGTTGGGAAATGTAGAGAACCTCTCCAGTTTCATCAATGTCTTTGAGTTCATTGGGCATCGGCTGTGTCTCCAAATTTGCAATAGTTTTGCACTTGTAGCTCCTCTTCTTCTCTTGAAAATGTGGATAGTATTCAGCTAGCACAACATCATAATCTTCTTTCTTTCACCTTTTATTCCTGGTATCTATCTGAGTAGCGACATAATTAATGATGTCCTACTTGAAGTCAAGCAGAAGATTAGATAGCTCCACCTTTGACACCCCGGAGCCAGCAAATTTTTGTTGTAGGTCCCTAATTCCCCTACCCTTCTTGACAGTGGCCTGGGAGTAGTTCAAGCAGATATTCTTGATATCATCCCAATTTTTCTATGTAATGTCACCACCAGCCATCAGGTCTAGAGCCTCAATGCTCCCCTCATTGACACATTTGAGAAAAAGGTGTTTCTGAGATTCTTCATTCAATCGATGTTGAGTGTTACGCTGTAGGTTGAACATGAACCTAAAGACATAATCCTCCATGGTCTCGTCCTCTTTCTGGGCCATCCTGAGGATATTTTCACATTTTAAGTCACGCCCCTAACAGTACTCTCTATATTTGGAAAGAAAAATGTTTCTCATAGCAGTCCAATCTGCTACAACATTAGCATCGAGGCCCATAAACCATCTCAGAGTAGCTTCTTTTAGAGTTGACAGAAACAACTTGAGCTTATGTGCATCAGTTGTATAGTTGTAGCTTCTACAAAGGATGTCGAACTTAAAGACAAAGGTCTTGGGGTCTTCGGTGATAAGGCCATAGAACTTGGGCAATTCCGTAGAGGGTATGTTCTTAAAATTTTGGTTTCCCTATTGAGGAGGAATGGGGAAAGTGAAGGTTGGTTGAGCCACCCTTGGAGGAGGCCCTGGCTGCTGCAGTAGATCTTCTGGCTCAGAAATTTTTTTGTCTAAATGCAAGGATTCTTCAAATGATGATGGTAAGTGGTCAAATGCATCAACAAACACGTTCTCAAATTGTTCTTCAACTTCTTCATTCGTAACTTGGGGTTCCTTGATTTTAGGGTTAAAGATGTTGATAGATAATTCAAGAGGTCCAGCGTGATAATTTCAAGGGAGAAAATGCCCAAGATGATCTCTTCTCCCATGCATAAAAACAAATGCTAAACTAAAACCTAAGACAATGACTTTAGGCTAGATTAGATTGACACCATTCCCCATCAGCGGTGCCAAAAATGACTGCTCAGTATAATACCTTTCCACTTGAGGATTATGCATCCTTTTGACAATGACTTTGTAACAAAATAGGCCATTTATCATACTAGAACTAATATGTTGAACTCGTTGAATAGTCAACTAGGGACGTAAACTTCAAATAGCATCTACAAAGTATATGCTCTAATCTGTATTACAATTCATCACTTCCTACTCAAACTAAAAAGCTTGGAGAGATACTAAACTAGGAACTGGAATGAGCAATTTAATCTAATTCTTTGAGGAAAAACACATTACAGAAGTAAACTCAACTATTTACTTATGTTGCAGGAACAACCAACAGTTCTGTTACCAATGGTTGTAGGAGCAACAACGTCCTAGATGCTTTGAATGATCTCTAAACTAATTCCTACTGATAACTCTGAAACTAGTTCCTACTGACTATAAACTACTTCACCTCCCACGTGGGGCCCCACAGAAGAGTGAATAGAATAAAACTCAAAGATGAAAAACTAAAGATCTCATTTAATTGCAAAGAATGAACATAACATGTAACAACAAGTTTTTATTTCTTCTACAACTGAGTTACAAAATGATTATAGAAAACTAACTTATTCTTCTACTGCCAGAGTTTTAGCAGTCAACTTATTTATAGGAAAACTACCACTACAACCTAAATCTAAGATCACTCCATAAGATGAGGATGATAATTAATAAAAAATATCTCATAATAGAATATGGTAGTTAATCAGTAAATTGTCGTAGAATGTAGCACATGATGGCTCTAGAGCTACACGCGACATGCAACAAGAAATTGTATTGACCCAGTCTTCCCATGGAGATCTTGCAAGGACACTTCACCTAGCTCACGTACTCTTGACTGGTTCAGCCCGAGGTCTTTGGTGAGAGTAACTGACCTTGACCTCTTTAGCGCCACAATGCTGGACTTTAGAACTGCTCCATTTATTCCTACAAAAGGATTATCACACACATACCATCTTCGACATACACACACACACACACATGTATCACTAATATTCAGAAGAAAGTATTAAACTTAATTAATAGTTTTGCAAGACATATGGCTAGAGGAAGGAAACTACCGAAAAACATAGCATACGAAAGGAATCATTCATTTAGTATATTACTTCTGCATTTTATCATATAAGATCATGAGTTCCAAGCATCATACTTCCATAACCTTTTACAATCTAACTTCCTACTTATGTCCTTTTCATACACAATATATA
>MU226051.1:6503686-6526748 GCA_018584345.1 Thuja plicata | reverse complement strand
TATATATATATATAAACCATAAGTTCAAGTGTTAGTTGTAAGTAAACTTGTTAAAAAGATAGTAAAAAGTGTTATAAAAGATGGCCATTAGATCGGCTCGTCACCTTAACTACTGCAACCTCGCAGCAACTATTAGTCATGCACTCGTTGATCAAGCTACTACCTACTTCCATACTATGCGAGTGAGTGACAAAGTACCACCTATCCCTTCTGATCCATGTCATCACAAATAGAGGTCCCACCTCCTTTTTGTCTTCTAACTTGTGCTTATCGGGCTAGACACGCATCAAGCAAGCGCAAGGCCTTGATAGCTAATCTTCTCACATATTTGCATTGACACTTTACACCATCCAATGCATCTAATATAACCTATCTACACTTTATCTTTACCCTTCGTCAGCAATTTGCATTCTCACTTAACTGGGAATGACATGTGTCCACAAAATGTAATGCCTTGGAGGTTAATCATCTATAATCTTTTCTTCAAGGCTTCGCGCTGACCACATGATCAAATCAAACTTACTTCTTTTTACTTTCCTTTAAAAACATGGAGATGATTACATAAGAAATGCTACGTGGCAATCAGGTGCAATTCCTCGATCATTAAATATCTTCATCTTGTGCAGTAAGGCAAAGTGCCAATCATCGATCCATTTAGATCTAAACTGTCTTTAACATGTCCATAGCCCTAGCAAATTTACACATGGAAAAAAGGCACAATGTCTCAATGGGTGTCTCCCAAGCATCTTGGGATTAAGGCTTGACTCCAACCACAAGATCCTTTCTGACTTGACCACTTAATAACTGACAATAGATAGGCCCTAGACCTGACACTTTTCCACTTGTCAAAAGGGCGCAATACCTTGATCATTAAAAAGCTTTATCTCAGCAATGAAGGGATAGCACCCACCATTAGATTAAAACAAACATGTACGAGAGATGTAAAAGGTAATAAAGTTAACCGGGGACATTAGAACTTAGGCAAAATTAATCATAGACCCCGCTAAGAACTTAGGAAATAATAAAATGGGATGACCCCGATTTGACATAACTAATAAGAATGTGTTAAAATGATTTTAAGTGAAGTGAAAAGGTAACTTCATTTTATAATAGGTCTATTAGGGTTTAGGTTTTTATATTGAAATTGACTCAACAAGAGCTAGGGTTTAGGCCAAAGACCTAAAATAATTGTCAGAAAAAGGAGTGAAAGGCATGGGACCATAAAATTTTGAAAAAGGGCTAACAGGGCTAATAGTGACTCTGACTAGGGAGGTATGCCTCTTGCAAGCATGAAAAGAATTCATAAAATATGGGATAAGAAGACCACGAACCACAAAGAAACTTACCTAAAACACACCCCTTACACTACACAAAACCTATTTACAACCTATTGTTCATGGATTTGAGACTTCAAGAGAAGTAGAACTTCAAAAACTTTCCATGAACTGGTATTTCCAGAGTATTTCAAGAAAAATAATTGAGAATGTAATAATATGAACCCCATTTTCTATCAATCATATATAGTCCAAGCCAGATAGGATCAAACTTACCATGTTTTCCTTTGTCTTAAAATTTGGCATTCCACATTAGGACCAAGTCTCCACCTTGAAAAATTTTCACACTTATTTTTTTTCAAACAACTTCTTACACTACAACTATAACTTAACATTTATGTCATGTGCATCCCTCCTTGATTCATCTAGCTATATCAAATCATCCACTCTGATTCTCATTTTAATATCTAATTCATCATCATATTCCTCGACAAGTTTGTATATCTGCAACAAGTTGTTTTGGGATAACCTAGCATGAATACCATATACCAAATCAACAGGTTCACAACCAATGACCTTTTTCACTGTAACTCCATTAGCCTGTAGTGCATGCTGCAACTTTGAATCCTAGACCTTCTTATTCTTATCCGACACTTTTTTCATAATCTTAATTACACTTTAATTTCTTTATTCAGCCTGACCATTCCCTTGTGGATGATATGGGGATGAGTAAGAGACCTGGATCCCATACTACTAGTAGAAAGCATTACAATTTTCTAATCTAAAACACAATACATTTTCCACCACAACAGTCTCTAGACACCCAAATCTAGTTAGTATATTCTTCAACATGAAATCAATCACAACCCTACTAGTAGCTCTTTTAGTGGGGATTGCCTCAACCCACTTGGTAAAATAATTAGTTGCTACTAAGATCCAGGAATGACCCTCACTAGAATTGTTTGGGATCTCTCCAATAAAATACATTCCCTATTTTTGAAAAGGTGCCTCAACTGTAACAGGCTTCAATGGAAAATTCCAACAGAATTTAGGATTACCTGCAAATATTTGGAAAGCATCACATTTATTAACGTAGTTATGGGCATCATTGAAAATGGTTGGCCATCAAAAGACAGATCTTATAATCTTGTGTGCAGTTGTCTTAGCCATGTAATTTCCTCCACATGTACTATCATGCATCTGTTCCAACAATCTTTTAGATTTGTCAAAATCTACACATTTGAGCAATACTCCTTCATTTCTCCTCCACCCCAATGGACCTTGAATTATAGCATACTTTACAACATGCAACTTGACTATTCTTCTTTTGTTTTTATCCATGTAAGGGGGAAATAACATTTTCTGTAGATATCCAACAATATCCTTATACGAGTCACAATAGTCCATATAAAACATATAAGGCCTTTGATTTTCTTCTAGCACATTTATATGATTTGCATCCAAATTGCTTTGATCCATAAGTTATTGAAGTCCTAGGCCTCTAACCAATTTTTTGATATGAATATCAATATTAAATTCTTGGATCTTGTTTATCCATCTACACATCTTCCCTGAAACTTGTTGCTGGACAAAAATGTCTTTAACAACAACACTACACACATAAGCAACCATAGATGCTTCTACTAAATAACATCTAAAAGATTTAATATCTTTGACCAAATTATAATATTTCTTCTCCATGATATCATATTTCAACTTTGCTGCTTGTAAATACTTACTGAAAAAAGAAATGAGGTGCTCAAAACCCTTTGAATTCTTTTGTAACAATACTATAGCAACAATATTGTATGAAGCAAAAAAATATATTTGCAAATGCTTACCATAATTTGGTGTTCTTAAAATAGGATAATCTTTTATAGCATTCTTGATATCTGAAAAAGCCTTGCATGCTTCTTGATTCTATTCTACCTTGGCTCCTTTCTTCATCATTCTTGAAATTGGAATGCTTGTTTCTGCAAAGTTAGTAGTAAATCTCCTCAATAAATTTACCTATCCAAAGAAAGATTTAATGCCCTTGACATTATTAGGCCGAGGGATCTTTTCAATTGCATCTACCCTTTCAAGGTCAATTTTGACTCCATCTTTAGACACAATGCTTCCAAAACAATTCCCTCTATCACCCCAAATACATACTTCTTTGGGTTAAAGGAAAACCAATATTCCAATTCTCTCACAAAGATCTTCTCAAGGTGACCATAATTTTGATTTTCTTTTTCTGAATAAGAAGTAAGATTGTCTTGGTAGACTCCTAGGAACTAATTTATAAAATCTGTAAATGCCACATCCATGGCTCAGTGAAAAGTAGCCCCAACATTTGGTAGACCAAAAGGCATTCAGACATACACATAAGTTCTCGAATGTTTGGTGAATGCATTCTTGAATTATTCTGATTTCTTGACCAGGAATTGATTGTACCCTAAAAATCCATCCAACATAGACATCAACTCTAATCTAGTGAGTCTTTGTAGCATAGCTTCCATGTTAGGAAACCCATGCTTCTCCTTTAATGAATTAATGTTCAAATTCCTCAAGTCTACGCAGAGTCTAATATCATTATTTCTCTTTTTTACTCACACCAAATTTGATACACATGTTGAATGCCTTATTTGCTTGATTATTCCAACACCCCTCATCTTCTTGAATTCTTCTTTCATCTTGGGCAGTAGGGTGGGATTGATATGTCTTAATTTCTATCTGAAAGTCTTTGTACCTTCCTTCAAAGGAATCTCATGTTGGAAGAGATCCTCTTTGTATGCCTCTAAATCATCATTAGACCATGTAAAGACATGATTATACTTTATAAGAATCTCAACTAACAACCCTCTAAGTTTAGGAGACTATTTTTTTACCAATATATACCTTCTTTGGAGCTTCATCTGTCCCTAAGTTTACTTCTTCCAATTCCTTAGGTTTTTTCATAGCCCTTGTATAAAAAGGCTTATCCCTATTTTCAAAGGATTTCTCAAGAATAACCAATCCTTTAGGAACCTACCACAGGTTCCGCTAAATATTTTATTGCTTCTAACTTCAACAATTTTATCCTCTTTTGATCAAGCAAAATGTGATCATGTACGATCTTATTTTCTATCTTTTTCATCTGATGGCAATTTTCTACTAGGTTCCTCTATCCAATTCAGAAATTTCCTCTTCCACACTATCGAAATCAGGGAGAGTAGTATCATATATTGAAACTTCCTTCTCACTAGGAGAGTGATAGTCTTCATATGCACCCAATCCCAAAATCTGCTGCCTCTTCATATTCTGATACATTTACTTCCTGATTGCATTGGATTGGCTTATCTTCTCTATTGTTATCCTCTTGTCTCTCATTTTGAGGGACTCTTCTATTCTTCTTTCCTTTCCTTGGATGATCAACATTAGAGGTAGTTGGAAATCCATCTTCCAACTTATCTTCAGGATGTCTTCTCACCCAAGACCTCTTATTTCTAGTACTCATATTGAGAAAGTGTGTATAAAACATAATATATTATTTAGCACTGCTGGAGAGAAAACTCAGAGTCACCACCTAACAAGTTGGGAAAATACTACACTAACCACGATGAATATGGAAAATAATGAAACTCATAGGATAATGACAAGAACAAGATAACTCTATGCTTCCAATGGTTAACCACTAGCTAATGAGGACACTATATCGTATTCCCCACTAGATTCACCATTTTTTTGGTGACTCGGATGGGTCAAATGATATAAATAGTAGAACACCAGAGATTAGATTTGAAAATTTAATCAAGAATTTTACATCTTGGTCCCCAGTCGAGTCACCATTTTTTTGGTGTTTATAAATGTTTATTCTACTTAAAGCTACCAACATACCTCGGGACTGATATTGGAATGGTTAGTTCCCAGTTTGAGAGCTCTGCAAGGTAACTGGACCAACTATAGGAACAAGACTGCTCTCTGCACTTCTAGCCATCACTTAAGGTCAAAAATTCTGGAACCCTTAACAAAGAGAGAATGAAGGAGACTTATAGGAAAAGAAAAAACCTAGAAGAGGGTTACAGAAAATCTATCCTTCTCAGAAATTATTACAGTCCTTCGCTTCTTGTTGATATTTTCCCAGAAGATCATGAAAAGGCCTAATTCGAGGCAAATCCATCAAGCCACAAGAAACAACCAATCAAATAAATGTAGAATAGTCACAACACACGAAAAAGAAACCCCAAAATAGAAAGTAGACTAGAAACATATAGGACCACAATGCTGTATTAAATGCTACCATGACTATAGAGAACATGCCAGCCACTCAAATGGCACCATTAAAGTCCTAGGCAAATCTACAACATGCAACCATGGCTAGAAATCCTCAAAACACAATTTAAATTCTGAAAATCCATGACAATGACTAGTCCCTGGCGTGAAACCCATATCTTTGGCTGAGATCAATTCCTTTGTCCACCATTAAAACATAACGGTGGATGTAATTAAAGTTACCTAGGCCCTATTCAAATTATTCTATTTGGCACACAGGCGTGATGTTTCAAAAAATAGATGATGAGAAACTTCTCCATAAGGCTTTTCGACTACCGCAAAATCCTTTCAAACTTATCCATCATTTACTTAATTTACTAACCTCTAGGACCATGACATCAAAAAATGCCACGCGTCGACCAAGTGCAATGCCTTGAAGGCTATATGAAAATCATCTTCACATAAAGGCTTTATGCCCACCGTTAGATCTCAACAAATTCAACTACCTTTTACCTTTCTCAAGGTTTTGTAGCTACATGTCTCAAAAGCTTGGATAGGACATGTAGCATGTTGTCATGCAATCAAAACAAAATCTATGAATCCTTTGTTTTCCTCATAATTCAGTGAAAACCAATGATCATCTTAGATATACTTTACTTTTAACTCCTCCACTCAACATTGACTAAGATACGTAGGAGTACCTCATGCACTCGCAGTGCTTTTCTCTAACTGCCACTAACCTACACAAACACTAACCCCCATCACTTATTCGCACACTTACCAACATTAACTGTTACCTGCCTTAACTATAGTGACCTTGTAAAACTATCAACCACACACTCACTGGTCAACCTACTAATTGCTTCCATCCTACATGAGTGAGCAACAACGGGTAACCTGACACCTTTGTCCTACGACCTATGTTGACTGGGATGACATGTGTCAAGAAGGCACGATGCCTTGATTGTTAAAAGGCTTCATCTTGTCCATTAAGGGATAGCACCCACCATAGGATTAACTTCAACTCTCTTGGAAGATGTAAAAGGTAATTTTAGTGACTCAGGTACATTAAAACTTAGCAAAAATTTAATAATCAAGCCCCACCCAGCTTACATAACATGAAACCTTAAAGGTCTATGTGATAAAGTGGCCCTGCTCAGACATAAAAAATATAAAGCACATGGGTAAAAGGATTTTTAGTAAAATGAAAAGGTAACTTCATTTTATAAAGTGTATGAGGGTGTAGGATTTTTCATTGAAATTTACTCAACAAGACCTAGGGTTTAGGCCAGAGACCTAAAATAATTTGCAGAAATCGAAGGGGAAGGAATGGGACCATAATTTTTTTTTAAAAGGGCTAACATCTTTCACCTCTTGATTTAATCTCATGCATTCATTTGTCTTGTGTCGTTTATTTTGATGATACTCACAAATATGAGCATCATTCTACCATGAAGGTTTAACTTGTGGTTCATAAGGCATTGACTCTAGTATGACAATGATATTATTATCAATGAGGGTCCTTAGAGCATTCTCAAGTGGTTCACCCAAGGGTGTGAAATTTCTTCTTGGTGATGGGCTAAAGAACAATTCTCGATTTGTTAGCTTGTTTCTTTTCTTGGCAAGTTATTGATTTTTTTATTGAACGGGACCTTTGTTGATTGATTAACATTATTCTCTTACTAAGAAGATCTTGTGAGATTTAAAGGAGTATATTTTAAGTTGTTTTCCTTAAAAACTCCATCATTGGAAAGGCCCTTGTTCATGTTCTTGAACCAAAAGTGATTGTTATTTTTTGAAGCCAGATTGTTATTGTTGGAATTATATTGGTTATTAGGAAAACTCTTATTTTCCTTAAAAAGGGTTATCTCTCCAATCTTCACTAAAAATTCATCTATGGTTATTCCATTCTTAATGAACTTCTCAAAATTAGGTGGGCATTGGAGTGGTAACTGATAATTCATGATTGTGTTCAAACTCTTTAGGAAGATATCCATTTTCTCTTTTTCAGGCATACTTCCAGTATATCAATTAAATATCATCCTCTACCTTTGCAAGAAGACCAGGAATTCTTATCCCTCCTTTTGTTTATTGGTGCATAAATTTATCATTATGGCCTCATGTTTTATTTTTTATGAGTAATGAGTCACAAACTATGATGCCAACTCTTCAAATGTTCAAATGTTTGAGGTTAATTTTTATAAACATTCCTTTGTAGGTCCTCCAAGGATTCTTGGAAATAGTTGCATTAAATAAGTGGTATCATGCATAAAATCCTAGCTTAATGCACACAATTCTCTCAAATGGTCTTGTGGATACCCCAATGTATTTATCATATTTAGGGAAGACCATAATTGGAGGGAATGGTACCATCATTAAAGTCTTGTAAAAAGGGAACGGGCATATAGATTTGATTTATAATGGTTTTGGATCCTCCATTTTCTTCATATTGTCCAATTTTATTTGGAAAAGTTTGATTTTTTTATTCATGATTGTAATTGGGTTTTCATCCTCTTCCTTCTTCTTTAGGTTAGTCATATCATAATCATGGGGGAGTTTTACCCATGTTTGGGCTAGGCCAAAGAGATACTTCTCCCTATCTCTCTCTAAGTTTTTATAAATTATTTTCACAAAGAAAGGGCTTAGGGCTGCCTCATTTACTCTCTCTTCAGTGGACTCCTCATCTTTAGGGTCCCTATTTCCTCCATTATTCATGTCCAGGTCATTCTCTCACCCATTATTTCCATTGTTATTCACATCCTTATTTTTTTCATTGTGATTGTTATTTATGTCATTATTAACATATTGATGAGGTTGGGATCCATGTTTCCAAATGTAAATTCCATCATGGTTGGTTCTACTTCCTTTTCGGTTTTGAAAGATTGTTGTGAGGAAGCTAATGTTTCGCTTCAAAAGGGTAATTTTTACCTAAGATAAGTTATGTCTTCTTGTAAGGTTTTTTTTGATGTAATGAGATCTTGTAAAAGAAGGAATTAGAATGGAATTAATATCCTTAACTTACCCTTTTGATCAATCCCTTTAAAAAAAAATCAAACTCCTTAAATGTGATAGTATTTGATTAGTCTATTAGATTGGACAGAAAGTACTCAAAAAAGGTATCCAAATATGATTTAGAAAATTTCCAAAAACCCTTGGAGATACCCACTCTTTGAGTGTCTTAGTCTGTACATGATACCTAAGAGATTGCATGCACTACTTTACTTGGTTGTACACACTCACTGGAAAAACACAATGCACTGGTTGAATGTTTAGGCGCGCTACTCGATAACTAGTAAGCGTTAAAACAATGTTATACACATTGCTTCTTGGTTTATAAGTTGTAAAAGTATGTACACATAAATTATTTATTTGGTCACATTAAACATATGTATGTTTACATGCATCACTTAACATCTAAAATTCACTACTTCTTTGTTTGTATGTGCTAAAATGCCTCTAGAACCAGAATGTGTCATTATTTTGGATCACTGTTTGATTGATTTTTAAAATTTTTAAAGTGCAATCAGATCTGGATGAATGTTGTATTTTTGTAATATAAATCATCAACCACATCACACATAACTAATAATTTGTTTAACTATTAAATATACACACAAAGTGTATGTTCTCAATCATTTCCATGGGTCTTTAACAAGAAAGTCTTCCAAGCAATCTACCTATGGACAAATTTGGGTTGTAAATGGATCTAAAAGATAGGCATTTCTATTTTAACAAGAGTTTAATTAAAATTAAGTTAGAAAAGTTTTGAGTCTCATCGGGCCACATTATAGAGGCCTCCACACGCATAGAAACATGATTTTGTGCAATCTTGAAGGACTACTAGAGGAGGTTTTATTTTCAATCTTGTTTGTCACTCACCCCATTAAGGATGAATGAATTTTATTTTATATTGGGTTGGATTACCATGGCTAAAATGGTTGTATCCCACTTGGGTCATTCCCTCTTACCATCCTCAGAAAGGAAATCTTGGGAGGTAGGCCCACTAAAGATCTAACATGTTCATTTTGAAAGCAATAAATGAAATGGATAGGTAGGATTGGGAATTTGATTCACCTAAAAGATGAAGAGCATATCCCTACTAATTCTTCAATTCCAAACATAATAGAAAAAAAGGTTCAATTACCACCTCTTAAACTAATTACCACCTCTTAAACTAAGGCATTTGAAGTGTGTATGGATTTTTTATTTACTAAAGAGTCAAGAGAATATACCTAGAACTTCTCTTCCATAAACAAGGAGGTTCAAAATTTAGTGTTCATTCATAACTTTAGGTTCTTTGCATCTGAAATTTGGCATAGGGAATGCTTTAATTCATCACTTGAAGTCCCTTTTCTATTTTTTCTAGATTTCAACTTTGACTTTCCACAATTTGATCAAATGAAAAAGGTTTTTAGATTTTACCTTTTTCAAGGCTAGCTAGGCTATGCACTTTTTTTATTGTTTTTTTTAATTTTGCACTCACCTAGTGGCGATCGTTCCAGCTCCTTTGCATCCTCTCCTCCAACAAGTTAGTCTAACACAACTCAAATAAAATGAGGAAAATCCTAATCCAAAAGATAAAGTTTAAAGTCACCTTAATATTATTTCAAAGATTTTAAGGTGAATAGATTCAACTTAATGAAATATACTTGGATTTGTAAGCCTTTACAATTTTTACATAATGATCATAAACCTTCACATATTCATTTAAAGTTTCCAAAATATTCGCATTATGGATTTGTTTCTCAAACCATAAAAACCTTTTTTTCTCTCTCTCTCTCTCTCCCCTTGTCAATCCAAAGTGTGGGCTTCTTCACCTTCCTTTGATTTTACTTCTACAAATTGACAAATAATTTTTATCAACTTGCTAGATTTTAAAAATTTGCAAAAAAATCAAACACGGTAGCACGCACTATTTTAAAAGTGACAGAGCACTTCTTTAATGTTGTATACAGATATTCTTTAATGTTGTCTACACACTACTTTAATTGATTCTAAGTGTTGTTTAAAAGTTAAAGAGCGCTACTTAACAACTAAAAAGCATTGAAAAAAAATCAAATGTGCTTAAAAGTAGAAAAGTAAGGATTAGAAAACTCCTACTATGTGTCGCTTCACCTTGCAAATGCATCAAACTTTATATCTCATGCATTGCTTTGTTTTTAGAGGTGTTAAGAGAATGTTATAAAGGAGACAAAATTGTTTTTATACGCATTGCGTCTCTATGTAAAGGTATCAGGATTTATATTTGCACAAGCCCTTTTTCACTATCTGATGCATTGAGAGAATATAAGATATAATACATAACATATTTCCACACATTTCTTTGTTGTATAAAGGCGTGAGGATTTATGCGTGTATGCATCACTTTACCTACAAATTACAAATTCCTCCAAATAAACACACTCAAAAACACCAACAATCCATGAGATTGTTGGATAAATGACACCTAGAGCCCCAAGGTGGGCACCATTTGCGTATATGAAAATCACACCTTCATGAAATTAGTATTGTTACTATCAATTCAACTTCAAAATATGCAAATTAAGCTAATTGAATTAAAATGAAGAATGAGCATCTCATGGCTATCTATCTAGGAAAGATAATAGTATGCTCTCAGCTCAAACATCCATTAATGACAGTACTAATAATGAGAAATTGAATCTATTTGATATGATTTAACCCTATTTAGCTCAAATTATCTTAAATTGCTTCAAAATTTATCAGTATTTATAATTTTAATCAAACTAAATTCTATGAACTCCAAATAAATATGCCTATAGTGACGATGTTTTTCTCTTGAATGTGTGTTATATATTTTTCTCTCCAAATGGCCTCTATTTAAAGGATTTCCAAAGGATAGGGGGTAGATTTTATTTAACCTTTATTAGGGTTGGATAAAGTTAATTGTTTCAAAGGTTAAGACAATTTAAATGATGGTTTCAAATAAGGGGAAAAAATGAGTGGTGAAGATGCAACTCCAAGATGTGTGATGGAGAATCACTTTGGGCTTGATCCATGTGAGCTCAATCCTTAATTCATGTTGGTTGAAGTTAATTTTACCATGTGGTGAGTGAGGAATACAATTATTTAAATTAATTTATTTAGTTAATTTTCTTAGCCATGTGCACCCTAAAAGGGGTTAGAGTTAATTTGGATTTAACTATACAATAAATTGATTAATATCAATTGTATAATTAATTATCATATTTTGGATTTAATTAATCCAAGATTTAATTATTCAATTGAATCATTTTTTTTGCTTGATTTTATAACATCACTCTCTGTTTTATTTACTCAACCAAATTTAGATGTCTATAACTGGAAGTGGTGTTAACAAAATGAACATGTAATTAAGATAGAGGTCTTGAACACACTATTAAGATTTGTAGATCGGTGAAGGAATTCGAAGTGCCAAAAGTATCATTGATGATTTTAGTAAGTATTGAGTTAGTTAAAATATTTTTGGGACTTGCTTGACATCACATTGATCGAGGTATGCATTTGAGGAGGATTCTTCAATAAGTTCCATTTGGTCAAATAGGTTTTTGAAAATAGCTCAACTACCAAGATAAAATCCATGAGTAAGCTGACGCGGTCAGATAAAAATGTTCTATGAGTGACTAGATACATTTTACCCTACCTAAGATGATATGGATAATCCATATCTTAGATGTAGGGTTTATTTCAAGTCGGTGGAAGTAAATCTATATATTGAAAACATGAAGATGTTAATTGTTGATTGTGAATTGCAGAAGGATTCGGTGACTAAGAAAGTAAATGAATCAAGGAAGATCATGCAAAGGAAGGGTATATAGTATGATGATATTTTTTAAAGCTTAATAGGATCTGATTATGCAGAGGTAGTGTGTTTTTCACGGATCATTTTATCTATTCCTTTCTAATCATTGTAACATTGAAATCCCTTAACAAGGTAGATCCTAACAGATATTTATTGTAACTCCTCTAACAAGGTGGAATTCTAATTGAATGTTTTAAGTCCTCTAATAAGGATTCTCCTAATAGGGAAAAGATCCTAATAGATTTAAAAGAAAATCCCTTAACGTGGTAACACCTAATAGTGTTTTGTAAACCTTTAACACGGTAAGCTCTTAACAGGGTCTATTCCACAAGAGTATAGATTTTGTGGGTATCATCTCAGATAGTGGTTTTTTTCCCATTTGGGTTTCCAAAAGATAAATATAGTGTTTACATTGTGGATTTATGCATTAAATATGTAAGTTGTTGTTGTATGCTTTGGTGAATAGAGTTTAAAGAAGTTGAACTAGGTGAATTTGTGGATTACAGATTCACCCCTCTCTTCTCAGTAATTAGACCTGTAATAAGAATTTTGTATTCCAAGTTTGACCACGTAGGATAACCTAAATTTTCCCCCTTTATTTCTTATGATACCAACCCCACTTGCCCAACCTAGGTTTTGTCTAAACGATGTGTAAAAAATTATTTTAAGGCATTGAGAGTCGAGTTGGAGGAGATTTAAATTTAATATTATTCTTGAATTCCACATGGGTAGATTTATAAGAAGAGAGAAACAATTAGATAAACCCCAACGTTTAGCAATATTATATTATATTTAACATTAATGATAATAGGAAAAGAGAGAACTTCCCAATTAGTGTTAATTTTCTTGAATATCTATATATTAGGTTATTTCCATAAGGTGCGGATTGTATGTAGAAAGGTCCACCATAAAAACTAAAAAGAAAAGGGTGTAAGCTTGGAGGGAACAAGATGGAGGAAGTGACTTCAGGATCATTATGCCATACTGATTAAATAGAGAATAGTGTCACAATCTTCTACCTAAACTTCCTTGAGTAAGGATAGTTGAACGTAATGTGAATGATACTTTCCATACCCTTCTCACAGAGAGCACATCTTTTGACTAAATAACTCCTCTTCATTAGATTATTTTGGGTAAGAATTTTCTCGTAATAGGTAATCCACTAGAAGAATAAAATTTTAGGAATAGTTTTAGATCCTGATATCTTCAACCACTTAAAGATAGTAGGTTAGTAAGGAAAAATAATCTTGAAGCTAGATCAAACGAATTAGAACCCATCAGGGGATGATAACCAAATTAATTCCTTGAGTAGTGATATAGAGGAACATGCTAAATCATAAAGGATCAATTATTCACGAGGGAGGAGAAGTAGAAGTATATCAATAATCATATACTAAATAATCAATTCTATTAATAAAATCTCTTTCAATAGAAAAAAATATTGGGTGGAATTCAAGAGGGACCAAACAGTTCTATGGGTCTTTCTTGAAGTGGACCCTCTAACATTCCTAATTTTTCGTAGCCACCCTTGCATAGGAATAGGTTCTCATTAGATTAAATTATTATAGATATAAGAACCATGAGGAAATGATCCCTAATAAAACAACATCAAGCCATTATTATTTTGGAAGTACCTAGAGATCATAACTTTAGACGAATGTGATGTCTTATTGATAAGTAGAACTCAAGGCTAAGTTTAGTAGATAAGAGTGTTTAAAATTAATTCTTCCAACATTTTCAGTTGAACAAACTTTCTTCTAGTCAACCAAAGAGATTTGTTTTTTGGTTTCTACTCCCAACCAAAGAAATCTCTTTTGAATATGATCAAGTTTTTAATACCAAGATGCTAGCGTTTGGAAAAAAAAATATAAACTATAGATAGAGGTGCTTTTAAGATATAAGATTTCAAACATTTCTTAAGAGGGCTCCCTTCCAAATCACTAACTTTTTTTTTAATTTGTTCATGTAAATTAGACTAGATTAAGTTGTCAACTTTACTATAAGTTAAGGAAATTCATAGATAAGTAGTTGAGATCTTTTCAATCTGAGAAATTAAAATTCTAGCAACATGTACTTGGAGAGATTACATATTATTAATAAAGAACAAATTATTTTTCTAGAGGTTGATTTTATTACCAAAAATCAAAGCATAATCTAACATAAGTAAAATTTCCCCTAGCCTCAAGTAAGGAAGTAGATCCAAGAAGGATTGTATCATAAATGAACTGTGTTGTACCATTATATATTTTTTTGCCATTAATTTAAACTATTGCTGGCATTTATGTCAACATGTTAAGGCTTAGCAGCTGCTGAGGTAGAGAATCCAGTAAAATATATATCATTCATTGACATGAATAATATTTGAAGGGTTCATAAATTGATGAAGAATACTTGAAGAATTTTATGCAGAAAAGTGTATCTAATGATTGGTACAATGGGATGTGTACTTCAAGTGTTCAATATGAATATTAAATTATTCCAACGATAATTCTAAGGTACTATAATGTATGTCTAGAAGATGGGATAATTTCAATCAAGGATATGCAATAAAGAGTATTTAAAGACCTTACTGGAGATGCTCGACATTCCTCTACATAATGAAATGGCTTTTGGTTATTGTTCTAACAGCTATATATGATATGAGTATTATACTACCATGTTTTCAAATCCCCAACTGTACTTATGACAAAGATACATGATATGTTATTGTAAATTTTAAGGTTGGCTATCAAGATGAGATTAGACTAGCTCTGACAATGATTCACATTGGAATTTTAGCGAATGTGATTTGACAAACATGGTATGATGGTTATTGGAGTGTTTTAGTTCAGATATATAAGGATGGATTTCTCCGCAAGTCTAGATTTTTATTACAAGTGTGATATTTGAGCATTATTAGACCAAAAATAGGACAAGGAAAAAGTTAAGAGATAGAGGATGATCGTTTCATGGCATGATAGTCTTTTGTGCATGTTATGTGCTTTGTAAAATATTTTTGGGTCAATTGGTAACCTATTTTTAATGCTTTTCTACACATTATGTTTGAATCTTATTGCAGAGGATGAGCATGGGATTTAATTATGTCATTTGAGCTAGACCTATTATGATGGATTTTGGTGGTGTGCATTGTGTATTTTTGCACAAGGTGGAACACTTTGTATTCATAATGCCTGTATCTTTTTGGCCAACCTTGTTGATCTTTGGAATGAAAAAATTACTATATATGAGCGAGAGTGGATGAGTTTGGCAAGAGTGTGCGTGAGGTAATTGAAAGGTAGACATGGACCAAGTGCAAAGTTTGAGTAATTCTAATAAGGGAGAGAAGAAGTGAAAAAAATTTAATCGGACAAAAAGGTTATAAGAAAATCAAGACAGACTATATTTTTTATATTTTTCTCTATCCCTATCAGAAGGATGTGCACTCTTTTTGTAGCATTATGACGATTCATAATTTTGTTTTCAAGTTATCTAAGCTCCTTAAAATTTTACCTAAAATATCAGGGATGATGAGTTCTTAGGATTCTTGAATAAAATGTTGTAATTTATTATTTCATATAATGTGTAAGATTTCCACTATAGTTTTTCCAGAATTGAGTTTTCCATGTAAATATGTTGTTCATGTGTATGTCATTTCACTATAATATTATTTGGTGATAGTTAGTTGGTTCAAGAATAAAAATTAAGGACTGTAAAAGAATTGTTAAGTAATTATTTGTGCTAATTCACCCCTCCTCTCAACACATAATAGTGTTCAACAATTAGTATAAAAAAATTGTTCATCTGGAACAAGCTTAAATGTTGAGATAGATCTATGACAGATAGTGAACATGAAACCAAAGTACATATTTTGAATGGAACAAATTATACTATCTAGAAGGATACAATAGATTTCCAATTATAATTAATTCCATATGGTGTTCTTGATGCTACAAAAAATAATTATGTCCCTCTAGCATCTTACATTCTTGGTATACAAAATGAGATCAAAGCACACGAGAACAATGTGAATGTCAGGAGTGTTATTATCAATATTTTGGGTGACTCGGAGTTGTTTAAGGTCATGGGTTGCAAAATTAAATTTCATTAATTGGAGAATATTTGTAGAATTTATTATGGTGAGAAGAGGATTAAGAAAATCAATTTGCAGAATCTGAAACACAAGTTTAAAATTCTAAATATGTCAAAAATATGAGAACATCAAAAGGTTTCCTAAACTAGGTGAATGAAATTTTAATCTTTATTAAATGATCTAGTGGAACTCTAGAAGATAATGAAGTATTTCTTAAAGTAATGAGAACTATGAAAAATGCCTACAAGACATTATTGATTGTCATTAAACAAATATATTATATGGATAAGTACACTTTGAAAGAGATCTATAGTGTTTTCATTTCATTCAATTTGTCTAAAATTCAGGAGAACTAGCACGAGAAGGGAGATCCTCCTTCCAAGGATATTCAAAGTATTGAATATGAAGAAGAAATGTTTTCTCAAAGATTGACGGAACGATCTGATAAATAAAAAGGTAAGTTTCCCTTAAAATATTTTAATTATGGAAGAGTAGGCCACTATCCTACTAATTTTTCTCTTAAGGAAGATAGGAAGAAATCAGATGATGATGATAGGAAAAATAAGCTATAGAATATATCACAAATTTTTTGAGACAAATGAAAGTGATGAAGGAAAGGAGAATTTTTGTACAATGGAGACATATTTAGCTGAAGGTGAATAAGGAAATTACTCACATGATAGAGTTGTATTCCTGGCCATTGAGGAGGATGACAATAATATATTTAATGACCAAAATACCACTTTGCATATGATGGAAGAATCTAGACCTTAGGTCATTCATTCTTGTTGTTCAAATCATATGAATGGTCATAGAAGTCTGTTTCTAAATATTGAAAATTATTATGGATGATCAATTCATTTTTATAATAAAGGCTCTAAACCTATATGTTATAAGGGAACTATCCGTATTGATGGAAAGTATAAGGCTATTAACATTTACTATGTTAAATATTTAAGGAATATTATGAGTGTCAATTATTTATGAAATAAAGGATTTTAGATTATCTTTCTTGGATGAAAATGTGAAATCAAGAAATCTCTTGAAAAGATTATTTTAGAGGGTATAATGAATAGTAGTTTGTATTATCTAAAGAAGAACAATGGATGCAGATGCTCCCTAGAACAAAAGAATGAAGGTTGTATATGACACATAACAATGAGACATATCAAATTTGATAAGATAATGAAGATAAATTCCTATAATTTTTTAAGAGGCATGGGTTACTAGACCTACTAATACTATGTGCAATAAATTTTAGACATGAAAGAAAAGGAGGAACAAATTCAAAAATCAAGGAATATTCAATGACAAGACATTCAGAGCTGATACACACTAATATATGTAGACCTACAAGAATATGAGAAATTAATGATGAAATGTACTTTATGTTATTTGTTAATAATTATTCTAGAATGAGATGAGTAACTTTTTTGAGAGAAAAACATAAAGCTCTAGATAGGCTTAAATTTTTTAAGATTTTGGTTGGGAATCAAATGTATGTTATAATTTAATGTTGAGGTTTGATAGAGGAGAATTATTTACATCATGAAAGTTTGATAGAAAGTATAAAAAATAGAATTCGAAGACAACTATTTTCTTTTAGGACCCCACAATAGAATGAAGTTGTTGAAAGAAAAAATAGAATGATTGTTGAGATGATTGGAACAATGCTAAAATATGAAAATGCATCTAACATTTCTTCGAGAAATATAGTACACACTACTTTTTACCTTCTTAACAGAGTTTATATTAGATTAAATCATAAAAATACTCTATATAACTTATGGTTTAGAAAAGAAGATACTATTAAATAGTTTAGAAGCTTGGGAAGAAAATGTTACATCAAAATAGATGAATGAAAATTAAGAAAATTTAATGGAAGATCTAATGAAGGTATCCTACTGGGGTACTCTACTAAAAGAAAGACTACATATACTTTAATTTGAGATTGAAGAAAGTAGTGGAAAGTACAAATGTTAAAATCAATGAAGTATGGTGCCAAACTACTCTAGAACTAAAAATTGAGTTACAAGATGTCCTTATTACTCTTAGAAAAGAAAAGAACACGTTATAAAGTAATAAAGAATTAGAAGACGAATAGAAAGAATCTAAATAGAGACCAAGGACACTTGTTGGATATGTTCAATGGGAATATTTAAAATAAAAGATTATTAGAGAAGGATAAAGGTTTTCATACAAGAATAAGACTTGCTAAGGTAGATGAACAATAAAATTTCTACTTTCTATCTGCAATTGAAACTTGGAATTATGAAGAGATCAGTAAGGATGAATGATGGATGAGAGATATGAACGAAGAATTAGATAAATTATAGAAGTATAAAACATGGGAACTGGTACCTGGACTAGTTGACACAAATGTGATAGGAACTAAGTGGGTATTCCAGAATAAGTTGAATTAAGATGGAAAAGTCACCATAAAAAAAAGAAAAGAAAGAAAGACTAGCATATAAAGGATACATTCAAGTTCAAGGAAATAATTTTAAAGAAAATATTTCCTTGCTAGCTGGGATGAAAGCAATTGGAATTTCTTTAGCTTTCTCTACTTATAAATATTTCAAGGTATATGAGATGGATGTTAAATTTGCATTTTTTATTGGAGTACTAGAAGAAGAATTTTATATAAAAAGATCTCACTATGGTTTGCAGAATCAAGAAAGTAATATATGGACTCAAGAAATACCCTAGGGATTGGTATGTTACAATATATAGATATTTACTCAAACAAAATTTTAACAAAGTTATGAAGAAGGAAGATACAATTTTTATTTCTCAGAGAAAGTATATCATCTAAATATTGAAGTTCAAAATGAAAAATTCTAATGTTGTTGCAACTCCAATGGATAGTATTTTTCATTCAAGAAAGCATGACGAGTCTCCAAATGTTTATTAGAGATAGTACAAATTTAAGATAGGTGGACTACTATAGTTAAAAACTTCGAGAGTTTATATTATGAATTACATATCCTTGATACACGAAAATATCATGAGTTGGAAGTGAAGAGGATATTAAGATACTTGAAAGGAAATCTATAATTTTTCTTATGGCACAAAAATGACGGTGATTTCTCACCCAAAATATTTTCTTATTTTGACTAGGTAGGATGTGCACATGATAGAAGAAGTACTAGTGGTGGAATTTTCTATTTGGAAGATAGGCTATTCTCCTAGAAAAGAAAGAAAAAAATTTAGTTTCAATACCTACTATAGAAGCGAAATACATTGCAAGAACATCTTGTAGCACTCAAATAATTTGGATTCAAGAGAGACACTTACGGATATGAAGGTATTTTTTATGAAGAAATTATGATAATATGAGATAATACAAGTTCCATTAATATTCAAAATATTTTTTTAATATATTCAAATAAAAAATATATTTCTATCTGGTATGATTTCTTATGGGAAAAACTTGTTCAGAAGGATGTTGATTTGATATATGTGTCTACAAAGGAACAAATTGTAGATATTTCAACGAAAGCTCTAGCTAAGGATAATTTTGAGTATCTTAGACATAAGTTAGGGATTACTACCCATCCTTCAAAATAGATGCATAAGAGTATTGCATCTTTCAAGGGGCAGAATAATCATTTACTATATTTTGTCTCCTAGACTTATTGTGTGCCTACTCTTAGGGGAAGAAATACAAGTAGTAGGTTGTTGAAAATGATTGGAATTTAGAGTATAGAGATAATTTTAGCTAAAAATTGAAAGAAGGTGTGTAGATTGAAGAGGAAAATAAAAATATTTGATGCCCTTTGTCCTTGATGTCAAAGAGGTAGAACTAAAATTAAGTTCTGAAGGAAAATAAAGTTATTTTATGTCCATTATTTTACTTCACTCTACCACACGGGGATTAGATGTTGACTTATGCATGACCAACAGCCTTCATGTGAAATTTATCACCTAGGTACATGTTCCTACCATCAAACTCTTCATACTTTGAAAACCAACCTCTATTATAAGTCTTGTGGAAGGAGGCACTTCAATATGTCAATCACACATTTTGGGATAGATGTATTACCAAGGCTTTGACAAAAGAATATACTTCAGTCCAAGAGGATTTTTTAGAGTAAAAAAAAATCCTTTTACCATTTCTTCTTTTCCTCCTCCTTGCAATCCTTTTGGAAATGACTAGATTTTTTTTAGTTCTAATATTTCACCTTTGGATTTTTATCAAGGGACTTAGATCTCCTTGGATTCTTAGATTTATTCTTCTTTTCCTTCTTATTTTCTTTCTACATTGGTCTTCCATGAGAAACATGGGCCTCCTTAGCCATCTCAAAATATATTTTTTGGATCTCTTGAGATAATAATAAACTAACCACATCCTCCAATTTGAAATTCATTGTTGTGGTTCTAGGTGGCATCACAAGGTGATCCAACAAGTTTGGTGATCAGGATTTGATGCAAGAGCGTCCTGGGTGTAAGGGCAATCTTGCATCACCCAAAAATATTTCTATTTTCTTTTCAATAAGGGCTACCTTGTGCAAAGATGCTATTTATGGAAACTTGCTATTTTTAGTAAGTTGGTCATATGATCTCGGAATGTTCTGATTTTGCATGTGGAGGTTCATCTCAGTCATATCAGCCTGCCATTAAAGTTTCATGGCTAGATCAGGTCTAGTTTTGAAGATATTGAAAATTTTTGGTATTGAAAACAGGGTACAGAAACTTTGAGCTCAGTTTTGAAGGCTTTAGAGGCCCCGGATGAGGTCGAAACTTGGGCTGAATGAAGCTTGCTTGATTTAATTGTTGTAGAGCGCTTTGTGGAATTTCTGAAATAGGGTTATAATATTCAATCGGGTCAACTGGTGATGACTTATGGTCTCTAGAAGTTGGGCCACCTGAAATAGCAGAAAATAATTTTCCTTCAAAATTTTTGTTCGGGTTCCAAAAGTTATTTTGAGCCGACTTTGATGTACTAAAATGAAAAATAAAATAATTCTAAGTTTGGTCGGTCCTAAGGGCTAAATTTCTGGAACCTTCTCAGGTGGTGGAAATTGCCTATATAAAGAAGGCCCGTAGTGTTGTCTTAGGTAGTTCGGCACAGTTCTGGGTAGATCTGGGTAATAATTCGAGGCTTTGTCCTACAAAATATTGTAAGGGGAATGCCCATGTGGCTTTGCATATTATAATTCTGAAAGTTTGTAATTCCGCATTTGTGGAGATAATGAGAAGTCCATTTTCTGTTCTTGCAAATTGTCGTTGCTTCTCTGTTTCAGTTATGTGTTTGTGGTATTAAGGTGAGCGCCCTTCATCAAGTGGTATTAGAGCAGGAGTTACTAAGTGTGTAAATAGATCGCCGACTGTGAGGCAGTTTGCACCAGGACCGTGGGTCAGGGTTTTTGTGTAAATAGATTGCCAACTGTGAGGCAGTTTGCACATGGACTGTGGTTAGGGTTTCAGCGCGCATCGCGAGAATGCCTCCATGAAGAGAATGTGGCGGAAGAGCTGGTGTTGTGACACCTAAGGTCAGAGAGCTCCAGAGACAAGTGCGAGAATTGCAAGAAGAGATTCGTAGAGGAATGAATCTTAATGCTAGAAACGAAAGTGAGGATGAAGCCGAAGAAGGAAATGATGATCAAGAAGTTGAAGTTTTGTATCCAGAAGAAGAAAGGCTTTTCCAAGCCATTTCCAAGATTGGGAAAAGACCTAAGATTGAGGTTCCTACATTTTTAGGGAATCTTAACCCAGAGGAGTTGATTGACTGGATCAACGAATGTGAAGAATATTTCGAGTATGAAGATATTGAGGATCCTGATCGGGTCAAGTTTGCGAAGGCCAGACTAAAGGGTCATGCAAAGATCTGGTGGCAGGAGATCCAATTGGAGCGAAATCAAAGAGGAAAGGATACAATCACAAGATGGGATCGGATGGTGGATAAGTTGAAGCGACAGTTCATTCCTGTTGATTATAAGCTTGACCTACTGAAGAAAATGCAAATTTTGAAGCAAGCAGGAAGATCTATTCAGGAGTATACAGAGGAGTTCTATCGAATCCTCATCAGAACAGGCCATGCAGAAGATGATAAGGAGAAAGTTGTCTGTTACCTTAATGGGTTGAGGCCAAGCATTTAGGAGGAGTTGAATTTGGTTCGAATGAACAATATTGAGGAGGCATACCAATTTGCCCTGAAATTAGAGGAATAGCTGAACAAGAAGTTTGAGAGAAGACAAAATGGAAGAGGTCGTGGTGGAAGATCTGGTGGACAGTCATATGGTGGCTGAAATGAAGATCTGAAAAAGAAGGACGAGGCCAGTAGCAATCAGAATCAGTGAGGAAACAATTCCAGTCATTTCCAAGATTAGAATAATAGAGACCAGAGAGGAAGAGGAAGAGGAAGAGGACAAGGATCTGGAAGAGGAGGCTTCCGTGGAACATGTTTTCACTGTGGAGAAGAAGGTCATAGGGCATTTGAATGTCCTCAGTGCCAAGGAAGAACAGACAAGAGAAGTGAAGGCCAGGCTAGAGTAGCACATGTAGATGAAGATGCCAGATCGTCACATTCTAAAGATGCTAAAAGAGGAGAAACGCTAATTAATAGAAGAGTCCTACTGAGTGGTGAGAATGAACCTGAACAAAGGAGGAGCCTATTTTGCACCAGGTGCAAGTGTGAGGGTAAGTGTTGTGATGTGATTATTGATAGTGGAAGCACTGACAATT